>CAOLHI010004908.1:0-94812 GCA_948474755.1 Ctenosaura bakeri | reverse complement strand
GGCTCTCTAGCAGAGCAAACAAAGGGGTCCAGAGCTAGCTAATGGTCTTAGCATTAGGTGACAAAGCATTGATGGGAGTGGTGATAGCTTCTTAATATCTGGGAAGGTGTTGAAACAAAAGGGGATATCCAGCAGGAAGGAGGCTATAGGACATTGGTCATTGTTTCTTTGTCTGAGAGTTTCAATGGTTATTGTTTTCTAGGTTTGGGCCATTAATCCTCCAAATAATCCTCAGTGAATTTATAACCTGGACATGCCTTGAAGTCCCCTCTGACCTAATTTTGCACATATCCAGTCAGTTCTCTTTGCCAGCATGGCTTTTCAGCCATAAATGTATGATTTATATTTTGTGCCAGTTAAATAATATTCATTGTCAATTATATCAGATCATGGAGTGGGAGTGTACAGCATGGTAACAACTATGATGTGCCATACAGGTTTCTGGTCATGATCTGACTCATTTTAAGGGAAATTCTTCTGTTGCTATATTATGGAAAAAGCAGTAGATATTGATACTCTATGTTGTTACTCTCTATGGTACTGTCTGATGATGCTGGTGGATTACCAAGCTAGGAGAACAGGAATGAATAAACAGTTTTTCTGCCCTTTCTGAGTCTGCCAACTTGTGTTCCTGCTAATGACATCTGCAGCTAAACTCTTTGGAAGAAGAAGCAGTAGAAACTTCAGGAAAACCTGTAGCTTCCTTGATGGAATGATGGGCACCATCAAGGGCTGAGAGGGTACCACAGTGGGCCAACCTGGCAGGAGGGGTTTCAATCATAGAATAGAAGCATATGATGATAGAGTTGGAAGAGACCACAAAGGCCATCCAGTCCAATCCCTGCCTTGCAGCAATATACAATGAAAGCACTCCCAACAGGTGGCCACTCAGCCTCTGTTTAAAAACTTCCAAAGAAGGGGAGTCCACCACACTTCATGTCATGATATTTCACTGTCAAGGTGCTCTTACCACCAGTAAGTTCTTCCTAACATTTAGTTGGAATCTCTTTTCCTATAGTTTAAAGCCATTGCTCCATGTCCGTGTCTGGTTCAGCAGAAAGCAAGTTTGATCCATCCTCCATATAGCATCCTTTAAATATTTAAACACAGCTATCATGTCACTTCTTAGCCTTCTCTTATTTAGGCTAAATATGCCAGCTCCCTAAGTCATTACTCATAGGGCATGGTTTCCAGACCTTTAACCATTTTGGTTGCTTTCCTCTGTATAGGTTTCAGCTTGTCAATATCTTTCTTGAACTGTGGTGTCCGGAACTGGACACAGTATTCCAGGTGAGGTCTGACCAAAGCAAAATAGAGTAGCACTATTGGCATATTGGCATAGACATTATACCCCCTTGACCTGGACAATATACTGGGGAGTCTGACTTCCAACAAATACCAGGATAGTTAAAATCTCCCATTACTATTATATCTCCCCTTTCTGAATGTTTTGTCATCTGTTTCAGGAAAGCATCATCCAAGTCCTCAGTCTGACTTGGTAGTAGACCCGCACAATGACATTGCTGTTGTTTCTTTCCCCCTTAATTTTTACCCATGTGTTCAACCTGGCTTCCAGGATTTAAGTCATGGATCTCTTCACACGTGTAAACATCCTTGACATATAAATTACTCCTCCTGCTTTCCTGTTTGGTCTATTTCTCTGCAGTAGGTTATATCCCTCTATTGCTACATTTCCAATCATGACAGTCACCCAACCAGGTTTCAATGATGCCTATTGTATCGTAAACCATATCCAGATAGAACAGATTTTCAGCCTGCCCCCACCTTTGGGGGGTTAATGAAGCCAAGGGCTCCACCTTGCTGTTAAGATTTAGGTATGAATGTATTGGTGTGAAAGCAAAAGATGTATCAGATGTAACAAAAATTGCAGCAGATGTAACATAGTGACCAATGTACCATCACAAGTGCTGCTGACATTGCCCATGATAAATTGTTGGAGAATTTCTCCTCCTCTCAGAGTTATTCAACAGAATTTTCCTTCCAATTTTGCTGCCCTATATAAGTTGGAGAAAGATTCGATGCTCGGATCTGATGCAAAGTCACACAATCAGGGCTAGCCAAAGAGATATTGCTGAGGCATAAGGTAGTACCTCTCTAATCCCACACAAAAATTTCAACTGAACTGGTAGCTGAATCTTACTTGTCTTCATCAGTGGCAATGTGATAGCATCTCCAATATGCTTGAATCAGTAGTCTAGTTTAGAAGCCCAAATCAGATACAGTCATCCCTCTACATTTGCTAGGGTTAGGGGCACAGGACTCCTGTGAAAGTGGAAAAACTGTGAATAAGTCTAGGCACTCCCATATCATAATTAACACACACAAAAAAGTATCATCACCATATTCAAACCACTGCGGATTCCTTTGAGGCATCAGGGTTCCTTCACAAGACAGAAGGAGGAGGCTGGTGGGAATCACTGCCACCTCCACTGCTGCCTCACACCATTGTTAAGAGGGACTTACAAGCCTCGTTTGCAGTTTCTCAGTCTCACAAGGCTTGCAGTCCCTGTTAAAAATGGCATAGGGAGGCAGCAGAGGTGACAGCAAATAATCTGTGAATAATCAAATCCACAAAAGTGAAACCCACAAATGTGGAGGGCTGACTGTAGTTGTGTTTGTATCTTCAAACACAGGGGAACAGCCGAGAAGCTCACGGAGAACAGCTGAGTGGGAAAAGGGGCTATTCCCCAGTACTCTGCCGCCTGATGTAGTTGTCTCACTCTGCCTAATGATAGAGCTGACCCAGCATAAAACTCTGTATTTTGCCACTTTGAGTCATGCATAAGAATAAAGGTGGGATATAAGTTGAATGAATGAATGAATGAACCATGTATCAGTAATTGATATGTGTTCATGTTCTCCTTCACATGAGTTAAAGCTCAAGTTACTGCGTAGTAATAATGTTGCTCATTGTAAGAAAATATAGTCATCTATATTGGGCAATGGCTTTAGAGTATACTTGTTTTCAGCAGCTTTTCCTCTGCTAGAGTTGCTTCACACTTTGGCCCACCACATAATTATTTTCTTTGATACACGACAATGAGCAAAGAAGCAACACTGATATATATTCTGGGGCATAGGATGTGGTGATGGCATGGAGATAACTTAGCAGCACCAGAGGATTGATCCCCCTCGCACTGACATCAAAATTTACCAGCATTGGCCTGTGTGAAATGAACTGAAGTAGTTTTATATAGAGGCGCTAATAGAATAGAAATGTCAAACTTCACCAAGTTGGGGGCCACTGGGGAGGGGGAGTAGTTCAGTGTTTCCATTCTGGCAGTCAGTTCCTTGAAGCACCCTGATGGAACAACTGCCATTTGTTCAGAACAAAGCACAGCTTCTTGAGGAGACGCCGGTGAAAAATGCAATGGAAAAAGCAAAGAATTTCCTTTTTTTCACAGCCAGGCAAGCCTCTCAGAAATTTAATGAAATGGTTCATTTTTGTATTTACCTTCCTTCTCCCTCCCTCCCTCCCTCCCTCCCTCCCTCCCTCCCTCCCTCCCTCCCTCCCTCCCTCCCCTTGTTGGTCACATTAGAGTAAATTCAGGACATCAGAAAATTATAATTGATCCCATACATGCAGTTGCAGAGCTAGAGATTTTGCTGTCCAGAGGCTGTCCCTGAGTTTGCTGTCCTTCTCAGGGGAGTGAGGGCCTATCCAAGACACCATATAAAACCCAGTCATTTGGCACTGAGTGATTTGGTTCTGGGTGAGCGCACTCAGAGGGACCACTCTGCATGTGCTCAGAGGCATCTCGGCATTCCCACAGCAGCAAGCCCCTCCCTCTTCTCCTCCCTCCTTCCTTGGCGGCTTGGTGGGCTGGGCTTGTCCCTGTTCTCAGAAGTGGGGTGGGGGGAGGGCTGGTGCCTCTCCTTGCCTCTGTCATGAGCCAGGCTGAGCAGGAGGCTGAACAGGCTGCCGAGTCAGACGGGGACTCTGAGTTGGACGTGGGGGAGGCCTTGGAGGGAGAGGGGGCTCCTGCAGAGGCAAGGGGAGGGCCTGCCAGCGACTCCCCAGCTGATCCAGGGCTGATACCTACAGCAGAGGAGTCCAATGCTTCCGGCTCAACAGAAGCGGCTGCTTCTGATTCCAGCCCGGAGCTTGCAGCAGACTCTCCTCCCACATTCCTCCAGAGGCGGCTGGAGAAGGTGGGGGGTTCGTAAATCAAAATGCCTGCTAGAGAAGCGGCTAAGATCAGAGGGCCTTCAGCTGCGGGCCAGGTCAACGGACACTTGATCAGCCCCAGCTGGGCTAAAGACTATTTAAGGCAGATGCTAGGGGGAGTTCAGGTACAGGGCAACAACGTCATACTTCCGTGACTCTGCTTCCTGTCCAAGGGCTGGATATTTCTGAGTTCTTCTACCTTCATTCAGTTTGGGTGACATAACCTCCTTTTACTTTATGGCCTTATTTATTGCCTGTGTTTGCTTTGGGTGCTGTAAACCCTTGATTAATTTACGGTCTGCTCATTAAAAGGCCAACAAAACTCCAGTTGCCGCCTCTGTGTTGCTTGGCCTCCGCCTGACATTGACAGCCTCCTCAAGACTACTCCTCTCCTCTCCTCCTTTTCTCCCTCTCTCCTTCTCTGCCTGACCCAGAGGTCAGTGCTGCTGCTTTGGCTGGAAACAGGCTTGACTCTGTATTGGGAGGGGAGGGGAGGGGAGGGGAGGGGAGGGGAGGGGAAGGGAAGAAAGGGGAGGAGGGAATAGATAGCCCTCTTTCCCAGGATGGCATCCTCCTCCAGCAGACCTCTCTAGGAGGCTCCATTGCCCATCCAGCTACTGGACATCTGCCAGCATGTAGAGGGTGACCCAGTGCCACCTTCAAAAACCTGCCGCTTAGGGAGCACTGCGCCCCCATTGGTACACCACTGCATACATGTTAATCCATGTGCATGTGGTATCTTTTGATCCACCAGGAGAAAGTGGAAAGACAAATAGTGTGAAGATAATTCCATGTTTACTGGTGTCTCTTTGGGTACCTCTCTCTTTTCCTCCCTTCCTTGATGAAATATTGTTTATTCCGCAGAAAGCATTATACTGAGTGCAACTTCCAGGGCTGTCAATCCTTAGGATTTTTATTTTAAATAGTTAAGTGTCTCACTTTTAAACAAATTAATCTATTAAACCTACTGATTGAAATCAATATCCTACTATTTCAGAACATATGAAATAATTGGATTCAGTAATGACGATCATAGTTTCTAGAGAATTCAATAAACAGGAGAGGCAAAATCATTCATTGTTTGCGCAATGAACTGTTTTGGTCTGAGCTTATGCAGGGTGAAAGAAAAGGGTGCAGATCATCCCTTTGAACCCAAGTACAGTTTGCCATTCCTGGACACTATCCACCTGATAAGCGTTTGCTTCTGAAATTAGTTATATCTGAGGCTGGCAAATCCTATATGTGTTCTTTTCCTTCATTCATTTGTTTTTTGCATTTGGTACTAGCTTGCAGATTTTCAGACTGTGTGCAAAATCTGACAACTTCCCTCCTCCACCAACATATTATGTGCAAAATAATGGAAAGGGAGAGATCCCAACAGGAATCCCTTTTATCACAGTTCTCCTTTCATCTCTTTTCCATATGTTTCAGAGGGCCTGCCTTTGCACATCAGTGGCAGTGCTGAATTTTAATGATAAAAAAGGGCTTTGGCCACAACCCAGCACATTTGGATAATAGGATTAGTTATATAAACGCTTGTCCACAAGCTCCATGAATATTGCAGAACTAGCCTTGCCATTGCTGAAGCTGACAGGCAAAGCTGGCTGCATTTTAGTTAGCAAGATGACAGAGTATCTTGGCTGCCCCTCCTGGAGATACACAAACATACACACATACATGTGCACACATACATGTGCACACATACATGCATACACAAACACACACATGTATGCATAGACACACACACACACACAGAGAGATTTTGATTTTGCACTAGTCTGGTGCACTGTGATGTTTCAGAGCAATCCTTTTATAAACAAACAACATGGTGGTGATTTGCACTTACAACAAAATCCATATGCGTTCATCCTAGCAATATGCAAGGGTTCTATATATGGAAGGACACCATTTGTGAAATGTAAAGTCTCCATATGTGTGTGTGTGCCTTCAAGTTGCCTGACAACTCATGGTGACCCCCCCCCCAAATTCAATTGGATTTTCTTAGGCAAAGAATACTGAACGGTGGTTTTGCAAGATATTTCAGAGCAACCTTCTTATAAACAAACAACATGCAGGTGATTTGCAATATAATCTGTGCATATCCATGTCCAGCAGTGGAATATGCTGCCTCAGAGTGTGGTGGAGTCTCCTTCTTTGGAGGTTTTAAAGCAGAAGCTGAATGGCTATCTATTGGGAATGCATTGATGTGTGTTCCTGAATAGCATTGTCTGACTCGATGGCCCCTGTGGTCTCTTCCAACTCCATGGTTCTATGATTCTATGTTTCTATTTATCCTAGGAATATGCAAGAACTCTATTCATGGAAGAACACTATCTGTGACACAAGTCTCCATACAGGGTCTATAAACAGAATCAGTAGAACTTGCATGTCTGTGGTAGCATGAAGAAAATCTGCTATGATTATCAAACTATGGCTACTGCGCAACGGTTTTCATATGACTGCTTCAGTTGCTCATATAGCTCCTCAATGTGCAAACCGCTGCTTGTAGTACCTGGGCCACCAGTGAAATAGATTATCTAGAATTATTTTATTCTCTAGTCCTTCCTCAGTGGTCAGTTTCAGGAGGCTCTGTTGGGATACTCCTGTTCAAAGTTTGGCCACTCTCAAGTGTTGTGTCCTTGAGGAATTTATTCTGTCCTTCAGAATGTGTACTTTACATTTGTATGAAAACATTACATGAGAAGTCATCCAAGGATTTAGAATGTCTTGTCAGAAACATATAGGAGACTGTTACTATGGTTATCTGGCCCAAGCCTGAGGTCTGCAATTTCATATTATTTATGTTTAATATTTCCACGTGGCACTCCATAAGATGAACTCCACATGTCTGAAAGGGTCACGGAAAGCCCGCGTAGGCAGGCACGGCTGCATGGCCTTAATTATGCATGCTATGTCTAGGCCAGTAAACAACCATTTGCCGCATAGCCGGTAGTGGCCTCCAGACACAGCCGACCATTAAGCTAATGCAAGGGCTTTCAGCCCCAAACTGCTTGCTCTATACAAATGCTAAGCGCTCCTCATCTACACACTGTTCTAACAATTGGCAATGCTGGCTAAATCTCATTAATTCTGATTTTGACCTTTCGGAGGCTTTGTCTCCACTAAAAACCCTATTGTTCTCCTCGGGAGAGGGCTAGCCTCCAGGTACAATCTTCCCTATAAAAACCCCAAGTTTGAGCTTCTTGTCAGAATGCTCATGCCTTGCATCCCGAAGTGCTGCCACTCTGTTCAGCGAGCCTCCCCTCAGTCTCCACATGCTGAGCTACTATGATCCCCGTCATTGAACTCTATTTCTCCTATCCCAGACTGCAGGATCAGGTGGAGTATCACCCCAGAAAACCCTCTGAAAACCCCTATCAATTTTCCTCACTTTCTGCTTCTATAGTTCTTGGATGAGTGCGTGAGTGCATGTGTTGTTGTTTGCTTTATTAAGGAGAGTTTAATAAAATCTTTTAATTGAACAACTTGCCTAGTTCTTGTCATGGCCCGACCCCGTATACATAGGATTAAAGATCTCACTACGTTACCCTGCCTCTCGTATTGTTAGCTTGTGCTCCTTGCTAATTGTCCCAACTTAGTAATATTTGGAGTGCACTTAGGTGTCCCTCCCAGGACCCCCAGAAATCAGGGTAACAAGACCTGGAAGTCTATTTCTTCCTTTAAAAATATGAATACCAAAGAAGCTATTGGCATGCTAATCATTGATGGTAATAGGCTGGATGAGGTCTGATAAACTGAAGTTTAAGCTTAAGTCAGAAGTAGGTAATGACCTTGCATTAGGGTACATGTATTCTTGGTCAGTGGGGAGATGGACTTGGATTCAAACTGTTTTGGATGAATAATGTACTCAGGGTGAAAATCTGCAGGTGCTCTTGGACTCAGCCTTGCATGTGGATGACCAGTGATGGTAGTGTCCAGAGTTGCTTTTGCCCAGATTAGGCTGGTCAGCCAGTTGCATTTGTTCCTGTCAAAGTCAGACCTGTCTATGGTAACAAATGACTTCATTTCATTGGACCACTGTAGTATGATCTTCATGGGATTAACATTTGGAAGCTGCAATTGGTCTAGTGTGCAACTGCAAAAACACTATGC
Source organism: Ctenosaura bakeri (assembly GCA_948474755.1). Classification (NCBI taxonomy): domain Eukaryota; kingdom Metazoa; phylum Chordata; class Lepidosauria; order Squamata; family Iguanidae; genus Ctenosaura; species Ctenosaura bakeri. Next base: position 86,510 of record CAOLHI010004908.1, on the reverse strand, counting down.
AAAACCATGGCATCTTTTATGGAATGTTTGCAGTACTTTCTAATTTGTTTCCTAGCACAATGAAAAGTGTTGGTGAGCCCTAAAATCTTCAGTCTAGAAAACCTGAAGATCCCCTCTTCCTGTATGAACCTGCCCAGTCCTCAAGACAAGAAGGTCCTTCAGTATATCGAACCAAGGGTAGAGGAATGGTTGAGGGCCTTCTCAGTGGCTGTACCAATGCTTTGGGAAACAAGCCCTATGGGGGACAGGTGACCTCTACTCAGGATGGTTTACTGGCTGAACATTCCTAATTAACTATTTCTAATCCACAGATTTATATCGGCTAAAGCATTATGTTTGCTTGAAGTTTGCTGCATCTGTGATCTCGGCACTTGCACTTAATTAATTTTGTGTATTATACTTTTGCTGAATATATGCTTTTTCTATTGTCTTGTAGTTTTAAATTGCTATAAGTCATTTTGGGTGGTGTTTCGGCATTGGAAGAGGAAGACATAAATTTCTTCATAAATTAATTAAAAACCCCATGCAACTTTTGTGCATTTATTTATCCCAAAGTGTGGTAGCAAGTTCAGCACCTTTAAGAGTTAAGTACCTCTTATGACCAATACAGAAGTGCTTCTCATGAAAACAGAGGGCAATATTTTCTCATCTCTCACATTCCATCTCTCTTTAAATTATGCCTCTTTGTACAAGTTAACCACAGACTGCTTTGTCTGGAAGCCCACTAAATCGATTCTCTGAGGAACAGAGTCAAATCTTCTTGAGAAGCCAAAAGAACAAACAATGGAAAGTGGTGAATAATTTCATTGCTTTGTCCTGAATCAAAAAGTTTCCATTCCTTCTTTTCCTTTGTCCTGCTGGCAGAGGTCCTTCTTTTCCTTTGTCACAGCTAAGTACATTAAATGGAAAAACCACCCCACCCTGTATTTATTTTATCTGCATTTGAAGCACTTAAGAACAGGGAACTGCACATAGCAGATAAAAAAATCAATCAGGTTCCACGACATTTTTGCATGTATTCAATCACAACTGTGTTCTATCCAATTTCTGCATTTTTTTCATATGCAGTTTCCCCTAGTACAGACTTTTTTTTCACACAGCCTTCTATAACTTATAGATTTGTGCGTGGAATTTACCTTAATATATACAGGTTGACATGCAATTTTTGAGCCAAAGACTGCTCTGAAACATTTACAGGAAATGGAATCTGAAAGATAACTATGTTTTGAGTCACAGCATGAAAAAGTTACCCTTATGGACCACAGTTCTCAAAATCCTACAGCTAACATGGGAGTTATAGTTCAGAAACAAAGTAGCTTTCTCAAGCTCTAGTTCAGATCCACGCATTATTTGGAAACTACAGATTCTGTCACTTTGCTAAAAAAAAAACATATCGCCCAACAAAATTATCCCTAACTGAAAGTGATATGTGCATGTGCAGAGTGTTCCTTTTATGACATATTTTTCATTTATATTTGTACTTTATTGGAGATAATTGTCATGTACTGGATAATCTGCAAGCCACAAACTTCATTCTGAGGTAGACAGTAGTTTTTAATTTGTAGAAAATGCAGGCAACATAGCACACTTCTTCGGAAGTTGCTGAGACTAAAGAAGACATGGAGTTCACACCATATATAGATATAATTCCAAATTTGGGACACACAAAGCTGTGATTGAGGAGGATCATAAATCTAGCATCACCCCACTTCTTCTGACAGTTCCCAGACCCACATTTGGTTCCCACTTCTCATCCTTGAGACAGGCACATATTTCCTGCCTCTTATCTTACACAAACCAAGGTGGAAAGGTTGAAAGTTAGCAGGAAGGAAGTCCTAGTGGAAGGGCTCAAACAGCATCTGAGGGGAACACAGAGGAATGGCAGTCCGGGGCACACTATGTACTATGTACTACAATTGACTGGGGATGTAGCTGGTGTTTTTATACCCTATTTTACACCCTAAAGGAGTGCATTGACCAAGGAATCCAGAATGGGTTGATTGCTTAACTCCAGAGTGACAAAACATTGACAGGAGTCATGGTAGTCTCTTAATGTTTGGTCAGGTAGAGGGTATGGGGAAGATCTCCACAGAGTAAGGTCAAGTGATGGTTACTGATTGCTCACAGTCTGAGCAGTTAGTCTTTCATTATATTCAAAAATGCCAAGAGCCTGAAGTGGTGAAGAGATTAGCATAAACCCATCAGCACTGGTTTTTCCACATAATACTATTATCTTGTGCCAGCAGCCAGCCAAGGCTTATAGCTCTTTAGTTAGAGTCTGTTACCCCAGTGGCAGACCCCATCCCGGGGGGATATAAAATTGATATCAAATATGACTTCCATGCCAGAGAGGTTGCCTGGGTGGGGTGTTTAGACAAATAAGTCAAACAACTGAACGTAGGTCAAGGCCAGGAAAATCTCCAGTCATATTTCCCAAGGAGACCTCAGGCTAGACATATCTGTACGAACTAAGGGTCCTTCAGCCACAAATAGCCAATTTGAAGGGAATACCGGGTTTTTCCCCAGGTTGAGCAAATAACTTCAGCAAATCTTACAAGGGTGAGGTCCATTTACATGAACCAATCATGCAAACCATTAAGTTGCTATTGTGCTGCATTCTTCCTTTTATTTTGGCCATTGTTTTTCTGGGGAGAGGGCCTGCTTTCAATGTACGTTCTGCCCTATAAGTAGTCCCTATTTTAGAAAGTTTCTTCAGAGAACTCCCCGCCACACTGGTACTCTGGTACATACCAGACTGGTACTCTGTTATTCAAGTGTTCCCCTGAGCCACCTCTCTTTGCTGAGCTCCTTCCTTCTTGCTGCTTCCCAGACTGAAGACTTCTGGACAGGTGCAGTATTACCACTTTTACACGCTCTCCACTATATCACCTATTATTTTTCACCTCTTTCCCTTCTCGATAGGCCTTGTGTGCATGAGTGAGTGATTGCGTTGGTGTGTGATAACATATTTGTTAATGAAATCCATTCATTAGTATGATTGTCTGGCTTTTTGCTTGGTCTGACCCCATAAAAGTTGGGTTGTCAGTCTTGCTGTGTTACCCTGCCCCTGGTATTACCATGCTAGTGCTCTGCTAATTTCCCCAAATTTGCATCTTTGGAGCGAATCAAGGTTTCCCCCAGGGGCCCCCCAAAAGTCAGGGTAACAAGTGCTTTATCAATAACTGTAAGCTAGTATAAGTTTGTTAGCCAATTACTAGTCTCTGTTTTTGCAGTCCGAGTCCATAGTAAATTTAGAATTATAGTCCGGTAGCAAAATCCATACAGAAGGCAAGGGTCAAGGTTTCCAGGAATGTGAGCAAGGGATCCAAATGAGAAGCGTATTGCTTCTACCAATAAGATCAGTTGTCTGCAACGGCTTCTTCCCATCTCTTTCCCTGTTTACATAGGCTGAAAGCTCCCTCCAGCTGTTAGCCTAACTGATGTATAAATGCTCCAAGTCTCTTGGGCTCTCCTTTTTTCACCTAAGCTGGTTGCTGTAAGTATTGTCTCATTCATGTCTCTGTGTTGTGGCTGTTGGAAAGAAAGGGTCCTGTCTGGGTCCTGGGATGGGGGGGGCATGACACCTACCTGAACTCTCATGACCCCAAACACATCTCCATTTAGTGTAATTCTGAACAGTCTGTAATAAATTCTATTCAATTTCAATTCAGTTTATGAATTTGTGAAAATCACTTATCTTATAGGAGGGGTGGTAAGGCATGATAACAGGCCTGCTTTCTCTTCTCACTTATTCTCTGGGATCCAAACTTTATCCCTTTCACTACTGTGTTTCCTGTACATTGTTGCACTCTTATATTTGTGATTTCTGAGACCTGTGTTTTTGCTCATCTTTTCTTAGGCCCTTCTACTTGCCTTCTAAATCTAGGACACTCAGTCAATGGTTGGCATGTATTATTTGCATTCTCCAGCCCTCTGTGGCATCAAAGCAGCTCAGCCAATCATTAAGAGAGGCCCCATTCTTATCACAACATCCCTTGGTATATTTTGTTTGGCTTGGGTCTTCAATGCCATCTGCCAATAAAAGATCAAGCAAAACATTAACCCCTTTAAAGCTAGATAAAAGTCAATACAATGGTTCAAGTATAATAACACATCCCAGAAATCCAATTCAATGTCAAACTGCAGCCTAAAATATTGAGCGTGAAGCTATAACCTATGAGTAATGTACTGACTGATGTGAGCTAGGAATTTCCCAGGAGAACTTTGCAGCTCTTGGAGTCAGCTGTGATTAGTGATTGGCAAATCAAAAGGAGAAGGAATTGCTGCAGTCAATAGCAGAAAAGGTCAAAGTATGATTTGAGGCCAGAATGCCACTGTTACAGAGGCAACAGTGTAGTTGGATTCTTACTCTACTGTTGTTAGGAATTTGCATTAAAAGGGAGAGGTCACAAAAGAAGCATTGTGGAGAAAGATCACAGCCAAAAATATTTCTATTGTTTTGGTAAAAAAAAAAAAAAAAAAACAAAGATGGGAACAGAGGGTCATCAAAGAAACCAATGAGAGGTATTTGAAGCATGGATCTCATTCTTCTTTGAAGAAGCTCGTAAATCCACAGCCTCCAATGAAACCACAGTTTGAAAGTGAAACAAAGGAAAAGTCTTTTACAAAATAGGCTAATTGACATAAATTACGCTCTGCAATGCAAATTAATATCACGTTGTCAAATGATTGTGACAGAAATGTAGGTTGCATTCACACTGAATTTGTAATTGTAATAGTATACCTATCATGACATTTTTTAAACATCTTTAAGGAACAGGAGCCCATGTAGATTTTTTGGCCATTTCACACATTCATGCAGGGAGTAGTAGTAAAGAATCCTTAATGTCTATGCTCCCAACTAGTACATTAACCCATAAAGATTTCAAGGGACTATGCACACATATATATAAGAATAAAGAAATAGTCTCTCCCTGTATCTGTCTGTCTGTTCCTCTTAGGGTGCTGTAACTTATTGAGAGATTGCTTTAGACAGCTCAAAACTTGTCAGAGGCCTGACTCCAGTTGGTTAGTCCCAAGTAGAATAGTTTCATTGAATTAAGTGTTGAATGCTGAGACAACACCTATGTTAATCCAATTGATTCAATGGGTTTACTCTAGACAGTGCTAAAAATAGGGTTCAAGCCATTGTGGTTTGGGTTGTTGTTCAATTGCAGTACTGAATTCCAAAACAAAAATTCCAAATGGATTAGGTATTGCAAGGAGCTAAAAGTGGGAGCAGACATAATTCATCAGGAAATTATGGCAGATATCTTTTTTAAAAAGCAACATTTTTTGTGTGTTATCATCTAAGTTTCAAGGAGAGGAGCTTCCTAGAAGCAAAAGGGAGAGAGAGGTCATAGATTATTGTGTCATCCTGATAGATATGCCAATATTTTACTTATAAGCAAAGTTGCAGTGGTAAGTTTCAAGTGAAATTCCAAACCAGTGATAGGATAGGAGCTTTCTATAAATGAAAGAAAAGACCTGCTATAGAATCATAGAAGAGACCACAGGGGCCATCCAGCCCAACCCCCTGCTATGCAGGAACACACATCAACGCATTCCCAACAGATGGCCATCCAGCCTCTGCTTAAAAACCTCCAAAGAAGGAGACTCCACCACACTCCGAGGCACTGTATTCCACTGCTGGACTGTCAGGAAATTCTTCCTGAGGTTCAGGTAGAATCTCCTTTCCTGCAACTTGAATCCATTGCTCCTTGTCCTATTCTCTGGAGCAGTAGAAAACAAGCCCAGTATTTTTTAAAGGAAAGGGTGCTCTGGGGCTTCTAAGATTCTTAAGGTAGGAAAAAAAGACAGGAAAACAGGAAGGGACTAAGGCATTGCTGCTAAGATCCAAGAAAAAGGTCAGGAAAATTGGAGAAGGCTCTCTGAAAATCTGGGGGGGGGCAGCAAAGAAAAATAGGAAGCCTATTGATCCCTTTTTGTTGTATTAGGTATGGCATCAGGCAGTGCTGGTGACATGTTAGCCAACATGGTCATAAGATCATGCTTTGATATCAGCATCCCAGTATATCTCCTGGCACACATGATGAATTTCCTATTAGGGAAATGCATAAATAATCAGTCTAGTACCCTAGGTAAGATGCAGCAAAGTTGTAAGAATTACACTATAGCAGGCAAGGGATGTACAAGGAATCTGTTCTGGTATATTTTTTTATGCAGACATCCTCAAGGCTACAGTAGACCTGGTGAATCAATGGGGTTAATATATGTACCATCTCAGTATTCAGCACTTGATTCAATGGAACTACTACCCGCACTCGGCATGGATGACTTTGTGTTAAGGAATCTGCTCATTACCAGGATACCTACTGACATGTTCAATAAAATACACAAATGTGAAAAGTGCACATGGAAAAATGTTTAATATGCACAAAAACACAGCAGAAACACACTGCAGTAGATGGAGGGAAACCATGTATGTAATGACCAAGATGTTGTTCAGAACTGCCGTGTTCTGACTTTCAACATCACAGTTCCTCTTTATTGTCATTCCATCATTGCAAGGACCAGAAATCCCACCAAACCTACCTTCTAAGTCATACAGCACCTCAACACTGCCATGTCCAAGTTGGTGCAGAGTAAGGGGTTGAGCAATGATGTATCCAGTCCTCTTCCTGTACCTGAGTGTGCTGAAATGAGGCAGCTGCATGACTTAAAACTTAGATTTTTGGGGGGAGGGGGATAGATTTTTTTTTCAGGAACCAGTGTGGTATAGTGGTTTGAACACTGGACTATGACTCTAGAGACCCCACTTGGCTGTGGAGCCACACTGGCAACTTCATCCTCAGAAGGCAAGGGGAAATCCCCTCTGAACAATTCCCTTGATAAGTTTGTCTTAGGGTCACCATAATTTGCAAACAGCTTATAGGAATATAACTACAATTTTCTTTTTTAAATAGTTACAAGAAATAGCTACATCTTCACAGCTGGCCAGTATGTACCACTTGGCCAGTATGTACCACTTGAAAAATGGGATAGGTTTCAGCCTGTAACTAACACATGCAGAGAGAGAGAGAGAGAGGTGAGTATGGAATGACTTCAAGATGGCAGTCCACTGATTTGGACTTGATATATATCTACATCCTTAATAACAATCTTACACAGCTTATAACCTATCACACATACACATAGTTCAGCATCCAGGTACAATAGCAAACACTCTCTCTCACACACACACACAATCTCTGGTGTACAGAGGCTACACTCCATGCCTGGTAAACTGCATTTAGCTTTGTGGGTGATCATTTGTGAAAACCTAGCCAATGTTAAAGATAAGACTTGCAGGCCATTGAAGTCTATCAAAGCATATCACAAGCCATGGTATCTGGACTGCTTGTAGATAAGAATGGGTAAAAAATTCATTCAGTTTATTGTTCTTTGATACAGTCTTTTTTAAACATAGTGTAAATTTGAGATTAAAAGCAAGAAAAAGGAGAACAAATCTATTCCCACATCCATGCAGAAGGCTTGAAGTCATCGTTTTTCAAAAGTCTGGCTTGGCCTATTCAACCATATTTTTGCTATGGAGGTAGGCTTGTCACCTCTCTTTTTGTCTGACAAGCTTCCAATATTTACCAATTATATGGCAAGCAGGATTCTCTTTCTATAAGGAGCAGCTGTTAACTTTTGAAGCGTAGATGGATGCTTTTTTAAAATATATATATATTAAAAAAGCATCCATCAACACTTCAAAAGTTAACAGCTGCTACATATATATATGTTTTCCAAAATTAGCAAATCTCTTCATAAATTTAATGGAAAGAATTTGAGATTAAAGAAATTCAAATATGGGAGAAATCTAAACTGACAGGTTTCTGTTGCTGTAGCAATTTTGCAGCACTTTGGTCATCTAGGTATCAAGGCAGTGGATGAATGCCAAAACTAAGTGAGTTACATATTATTTCCTCTGAATGGAATCAAATGCTTGGGCAGTTCTACTGGGAGCACATTCCATTGCTGCATAATAAAACTTAAAAAAAAAAAAAGGAGAAGAAGAAGAGACAGCTTGAACATATTGCAATTATCTAGAAAGATGAAGCTGAGATGCTGTTTCTGTTCCATTTGCTGATATCTGGGATGACATCCTATATGTTTAATCAAACATGATTATGTTGAAGTGTCACAATTCGGATTCTGTTGAGCGACCAAGATGCTGTTCTGGGGAGGATCACAGACTGCTAATTCTTTCGATTCCCTACCCCCCTTAAAGACAGCTTGTTCAAAAGATTTCAAAAAGTGAAGTCCCATAGGAACTATGAGACAGCTGTCTTGTTTTCTAAGATCTTAAAGAGGACACAAAATGACTGGCATCTTTGACTGGATTTCCTATAGACCTCATTTTTTTAAAAAAGAGCCTCTGTTTAACTGATGCACTTGTAAACTCTAGGGAAATATGGCTCAGCTCAAAGATTGAAGCTTGCTGTTTCCTAAGAAGCAAATGCTGTGTTCTTCAGACATAACAAAACAGCAGTGCAAATGCCTTCAAAGCAAAACAAAGTCAGCCTCAAATGGAGTAGGACTACAAATGACATCCTGGTTGCCATGCGGTGCCATGAATTTAAGAGGGGATGCTTTGATGATGGTGTTCCAGCATTTCTCCTGAAGCAGTCATTCAGGTGCTGCGTTTAATGGGTGAAGCATATCCGTTAACAATATAACAACTGGAGACCCCTAGTGGAGATGTGCATATTCATTCTCATTAAAAGGCAGATCCAGATAGCTTACTTGGTGTTTTTCTGGGCACCCTGTTGAAGTGAGTAGGAGTTTTATTTCTTTTTGTGATATTTTTAAAATTTCCAAAAATTCTTTAGATTCAGGATAGAAAGAACTGAAGATTTTTAAACAAGCCAGATGTGGGGCAAACAGTAGCGGATCGATGAATCCAGAGCCAAGGTTTTGAGTGCTTGAGTATTAAAAGCCAGTTTTTGAATCCTTATTAATTGCACTACATTAGTGTTGAATCATCTAGGTGTTAAAAACTGAAGAAATCCACCTTGAGATCCTATTTGATATTGGCAGAGTGTAAAGCTATGTGTGCATGGAGATCTAGAAGGATCGCAATTGCCAGCCAGGCAGTGCTGCAGTGGAGCTTTTCTTAAACAGCCCTAGCCATTCAGTGGCCATTTAAGTTGAGATTGGTAGAGCAAGGTCTAGTCCTGTTCCTCTGTAGTTGTTCATCATATGGGGATCATATTACTCCATTGTGCAAGGGGGTACTGAACGCCTTCTTGAACATCAGAGTAAGTCACTAAGAGGATTCTGGCCACTGATTTTAGGAATGTATATATCTTTTTTATTTTTATTTTTTGTGGTAAGATGACATTGCTTTGTCTTAACACAAAGGATTTAAATGTTAAATGGAGTTGGAAACTAGAAGGTTTTTCTTTTTTTACAAAAAAGCACACTGGAATTAACTGAATTGTACGGCTCTTTGGTCTGCTGGATTTAAAGATAACAGGATTCACATTCACCGCTTAGTGATTTCTGTATTAATCACACATGGTATCTATATTTCCATAAACCCTCATTGAATATGTACTGCATGGGAGAACATGAAATATGAATCACCTTCTTAACAGCGAGATGAAAACGAGGTCTAGAGTTCATTTCTGGTACAGCAAATGACTGCTTCAGAAGAAAATGATTGGCAATGAGTAATGAGATTTTAACGGTGCAGTCTGAAAAACTGCATATGCTGTTCTACATTCCTAGCTGGCATTAATCAGGGTCTTTCTTTTTCAAGTTAGTTAGCACTTTTAAATTAGGGATGAGCAGATTTTATAATGTTGCTCTTATATGGATCCATGGGTACTTTCTGGGCTCTGTCCTTTCCCACATAGTTTCTGGTTTAATTTTGACTGTACAAGCTAAGGTGTAATTTGCTTCACTTTTCTGTTTCCATCTTATTTTCTCTTATGGGTTATCAGTGCATGGTCATCTTAATTAAATCACAAGGTTTTTTCCCCCTTCCTTCCTTCCTTCCTCCCTTCCTTCCTTCCTTCCTTCCCTTCCCTTCCCTCCTTCCTTTATTTTTTTTTCCTTCCCTTCCCTCCTTCCTTTATTAAGTAGAGGTATGAATCTTGATGTTAAGGCTCAGCATGAATAGTCCAAATTAATCAAATATTGAATGGTGTGTTAACATATAAGTAAATCCAATTGATTCAGTGGCTTTACTCTTCTCAGGGCAAATATAAGGGTTTAACCCAGAATCTTAATTGGCTGTATGTATGATCTCATCTGTTTATTGTGGATGCTGCGATTTAAACATGTTAGTGATGTGCATAGATTAAATCATAGGCAAAAAGGATTTTGGGTAAGATTCATATGAGCATATGAAGGCTCCTATCTATCATCTATCTATCTATCTATCTATCTATCTATCTATCTATCTATCTATGGCCATTTTTGCACTAGACTGTTATAGCGCTATCATTCCACTTTCAACATCCTATGGAATCCTGGGGTTTGCAGTTCAGGGAGGGGCTGGCCAGAACACACACACACATATTCTAGACAGACACACATTGGACTGAATTGTATTGGTTAGTCTCATTAACTGAGACTTCTCTAGCTGGAACTGTCAAAAAGATTCAGGTAATTTTGTTGATGCATATAAAGTACCAATTATTCCCATTCATATACAGGGATAGTTGGATCAGTCTGTTTCCTACTTTCAGATTTTTAGAATCTCAGGTTTGCTCCCTGCTGTGTTATAAAGAAATTTGAGAATATTCATGAGAAAAAGAAACTGAATGGCATTCTCACTCTCCTGAGTTTGCCATATTTCAATAGATATTGTTCCTCTTAGAGAGCCAGCATGGTGTAGTGGTTTGAATGTTGAACTATGGCTCTGGAGAATAGGGTTCAAATCTCTGCTGGACCATTGAAACCCATTGGTGATCTTGGGCAAGTCACATTCTCTCAGCCTCAGAGGAGGCTAAAGGCATCCAAAGCCTGTCTGAAGTCACTTGATGTTTCAGTTAGAGGTGTGCAGATCTATAAAGTCTACACAGAGCTTGCAAAAGTTACAAATTGGATGTCAAACTCTAGAAATGGTTATGGTGTTTGGGAGATTTTGGGGTCATAGAAGTAACTTTTCCAAACTTTTTGACACCTCTGTGGAAGTTCTTCCCTTTCTCCCTTTATATGCTTAGTCTATATTAAGTTCCAGTTCTAATGGTTTTCTTTTTTTTAAACAGGACAAGTTTTTTTTTTTAACGAATGTTTTTGTACTTGCTTTAGATACCATGTATTTTGGAATGCATCCCCTTCTTGATTAAAATGTGTACATTTAAGCAAATGAGTACATTTTTCTTTGTGTATATGTCAAATTGATGCTTTGTCCCCATTCTGAAAATAAGGCGAGAGGAGGAGGGGGAGCAGGAAGAAAAGGACAATAAAAACGACAGAGTTGTTGTATTTTTTTTCTCCGTTTGTGTGGATTCCAGAATGCAAAGTGCTATCCAAACCATGAACCATTCCAGAAGTGTGAACTGAGATAAGCCAATTGCAGTTTGACTGGAAATGGATTTTTCACACACCTATACTCTCACTCATCCACTATAACTAGAAGTATGTTTGCTCACAAATAAATTCCTCTGAATTCAAGGGAACTCATTCCCTGACAAGTCTGCTTATGAGCAAGCTCATCAAGTAATCAGAATACATGTCTGAACCAACACAAAGAAACCAGGACAGAAGCACTGGCCAATATACCATCTTATGATAGCAATACATTCTTATAAGCTGCTGCTCTCTCAGGTGAAGTTATTATTTTGCTTCTTTATTTCTGTTACAGAAATATATAGTTGTTGGCATTAGAAAGCAAATCTAGATGGTTGCCTGCATTCTTTATGAAGTGAACCGAGCAATGGCTTTGTGACTAGCAGCCAAATCCGTTGCACGAAGGCTTTTCATGTTAGATGCAATGATTTGCAGGAGATGGGACGTGATGGATGTGATATGAACCCAGATTTCACCGACTGTTCCTTGGCTTACAAAAATAGAACATTCATTTTCCTAATGATGTAAAAAATACATTACTCATTGTATGTAGGTTATTGCTCCAATCCTTCACTCTCTTTTCTTTGGGCACATGAAGTCAGAGTTCATCTGTCTTTTCAGGCTGGTGATATCGAAACGCATTATCCTCCCAGCGAGGCTCTACTGTATTCAGTAGGTATCGTGTATCTTGTTTAGAGTAATGATTTGACAGAAAACTGTCCTCCAGTCAGGCTCTTTGAAAAGAAACAGAGAATGTCACTTCCTCACCTCAGGCTACTGATGTCACATACCATGACTCCTTTTGCCTTATCCTGTACCATCACATCCCAGTGGGTTATGAATTCCAGCGTGTCACATTTTGTTCCTGCTTTTGAAAAAGCACGCACAGGATCCATCAATTGTTCTTTGCCACTATGACTCCTTCATTTAATGAAATGATTATTTGTACGATGTCATAAAAAGCTGCATTTAAAGAAAGGATAATGGTTCATTTTAGTGCTGTGAGACTTTTTTTTTTCAAATCCTTCTCACAGTGGCACCTGGTGGTTTCAGTGTCAGTAAGACAGTGAATCTGCTCTGAGTTATCATTCAGATTTTGAAGGAGCTATCTAAAGTGCTGAATTTAGTTGGATGATAGTGTTCAGCAGCTTCACGAATGCAGGAGCTTCATCCCAAAAATAGATTCAATAACAACTCTTCTAATATTTGTGGTTTTGCTACCTTGGAGGCTTCCACTTACATCTTTTTCTGCCACCAATGTGAAGACCTCCTCCTGCTCCCATGGCATCAAATGTGGGGACCTTCTAGATGCCTTTGTAGTTCTTCTGTATGGCTTTATTAATCTAATTTCCCCACTGGACACTATCACCCTTGATTAACTGCTGCCACCACAATCATCTGCAATCCAGCTTTCCCATATCCTTTATTTTGTGTTCTCAGGAGAGCCAGTGAGATGTAATGGTTTGAGAATTAGACTACCACCCTAGAGACCAGATTTTGATTCCCAGCTTGGCCATGGAAACCCACTGGGTGACCTTGGGTTTTTCACACACACAGAGTCCCAGAAAACCCTGTAATAGGTTCACTTTAGGATCACTGTAAGTCAGAAATGACTTGAAGGCACACAATGACAATAACAACAGTTTCTCAGAGGCAAAGGACACAATACAAAAAATGATTTTTAAATAGAAGTTGAACATAACATCAAACATCACTTATTCACAAAATCCTGACTGACCCTAACTCCAGTTCACATTTTTCTCTAATATTTCTCACACTGACACTCATATTTCTCCCTCTCTCTCTCTGACACCAATCCTAATAACTCCAACTCTGACTAAATCTGTCATACACATTAAAAAATCCCTTCAAACATTCAGCCAACCACCAGTCACTCCATCATTCCATAGTCTGCTCCTGTCCCAGCAGATCCTTACTTTATCACATCTACTATATATGACATCTATAAGCATCTTTTATCTTAATTTATCTAATAAATGTGACAACATTTTTTAAAAAATGAAAGTCACAACCACACCATATTAACATGCAAGCCACCAGCCACTATTGTCTTGTCATGCTATTTTATACATAAGAATTTGCTTTCAGGTGGTGAGTGTCCTACCTTTCACTATATAATCATCTCTCTGGAAACATGCAGTGTATCTGACTTCCCCCATTTCAGTGAAAGCTAAAGAGAAAACATTACAAGGTTTTTCCTCCCAGGAAGACTTGTCAAGATCAGGGCAGTTGGAATGACTGCAGAGCAATGAAGAAATTAAGAAAGGAGCACCTCCTGCACCTGCAGGCACTTTACAATGATAAGGTAAGCTCAATAAGGACACACAAAAGAAATTCTGACATGCCCTAACAATGAGGGTGAAAAAGGGAAGCCTCTTTGACATGAGAAGTAAAATCCAGGAAATTTGAGGATGAACATCTGAATCTTATCAAATGCCATATAGTTCCTATGTGGTGAGTCAGTACACAGCTAAGTCTCATTGATTCAGTGGGTCTATTCTAGTTGGGGCTACAAGTAAGATTCAGGCAAAACTTTGATTCAGCACTAGACAGTTAATCAAAATTAAAATCCCTGATGTAAGATCAAGAAGAAAAGTATCTATCTGTAGGCTCACTCATGCTTGACAAGCACTGTGGGAATATTGGGTGTGGGAAGGACATTGTGCTCCTTGTCAAAGTCATGGGACAATCTCCTGGAAACAATGGATTCATGAAGTAGTACTTCTACAAAGTAAGGGTGTATGTGATCCAACATGACAGGTCAACATGCTGTGGGGATTAGTGAAAAAATTGCAAATATGTGCACTACTTCCACTTGGGAGCACTAGTTTATCCCAGTGGAGAGTGTCTTATGTGAGCCAAACAATGTAGCTGCGGGTGGCTCCCATGCCAGCGGGGCAGTAAATCTGCTTTGCATTATAGATGCCCTTCGAAAGGTAAATAATAAACAATTTCTCTGTTTTCCCACACTGTTCTCTCAATGCCTTTAGAATTAAGAAATGGTCTTTTTAACCCATAGGCTGCATTTAAGTCTTGTAACAGGCTTCCCTTCTTCTAACTTCAGTAAAAAATGTCCATATTAAACTTTAAAAAGTGTGTCTTTGTTTAATGGGGAATTGCAATCAGGTTAAAGCTCTAAGTAAATTGAAGATGTTATAGGCGACAAAGTTATCTAAATCCACCCACTGTAGTGCTTCTTAATTGTTAAAGTTGGTGATCTTGGGAGTTTAGAAAGTTGATATGTGCCATGTCTTACTGTAAACCAGTGGCTGACTGCAGTAGAGGTTTCCTGTCCTTGCCAATTCTCTGAACATCCAGGGATCTTATCCAAGTCTTCTACATGCCCAAAGTGGTTTAAGACAATATTAAGGGCAATCCTCCAAGCACTCTTTACCAAGGGAGTAATTTTGCAAGTTCTCAATGTCTCCAGTTGGTACTTTCTGTGACAAACATGCTATACGCAAGCAGGTTGACTCAAGAGCGGTGTCTTAAAGTGCCATGCCCAAACCTGGAAATTGCATTTTAGATATCCTTGAAGGAGTTATCCAATGTTCTGAACCTATTTAGAGGACAGGACTGACACGTTGTATAGGTCCTTTAAAGTCTGGAGTAAAACCTGGAGTGGATTCACCATATTATGGACAACAACTGCTACTGTCCAAACATGTTGCTGAGATAATTTGTCTGGGGATTATCATCAAAGCCAAACTTCCCCTTTGTGAGTGGTAAACTACACTTGACATGTTTAACAGCCGGGATGAAGAATACATGTCCAACCAGATGCTGTGGCATGGTCAATACCAGTCGTCCCTCACCACTTGTTATGTTAGCTATGACTAATGGGAGTTGCATTCCAGCATCTAGAGGATGTATGTTCCTAATGCTTGTCATATGGTATCTTCTAATATTTTTTTTCTTTATCAAGCAATCAAACAACTGATAATTCAACTGGGGAAACAGTGCTGAGGAGGGATGCTAATGATGGCTGATGCTGATGGTAATATGTTACTAATAGATTTATATATTTAATTGACCAGATCCAGGTGTCCCTTGCATATTAAGAATTGCTGTATACAATATGTGTACCATTTAATGCAGTGGATAGCAGAACTCAGTGCAATTGTGTGTCTAACTTTGTGTGTAGCTGCATCTACCACTGAAGTGAATGATAATGGTGGAAATGAGAGAGTTCCATAAGTATACCAGGGCCCTCTCGCACTACAAAATATCTCTACTATATAAATGTCACAGTTTGTCTACCTGTGTCAGGCACAGAAGACTTCATATGATTGGTTGTGTCAGACAAGAAGACTTCACATGATTGGTTGCCTAAGAAGATTCTATGGAATCCCGGAGTTTGCAGTTTAGGGAGGGGCCTTTAGAATTCTCAGCCAGAGAGCTCTTAGGCCTGGCCAGTTGCTATGGAGATGCAACCTAGCAGCAAGGAGGAGGCTAGTCTATTTCCCTCAGGAATCCAACCTCTGTATGTTAAAAAATCTGAATACAGATTGGATTGGGGAATATGGGGAAAAGTTATAGGTGCTGGGCAGTACAGTTTGGGGAAGTAGAGACAGAGGATCTCAAATCCTTCTAACAACTATTACCTATGAGAAAATAAAATCCCAGGCAACGCCAGGTATATATGCTAGTTTGTTATAACTGCAGTGGCCACTGGTATGGTGCATATAAAATTTGATAGGGTCCCCAGCACAATGATGGTGGTAACCAGTGTGGGTACCATTGACAGCTGCTTTGTGGCAGCTGCCAGGTTCTCTGACTTTCCTGGTGTTTTAGGTTTACCTCCAACCTAATGGTGTAACATATTCATACATCTTCACTGGGAGGCACCATGCATAACTCATAAATAAAATGGAAGGCAGTTGGAAATCAGGGAGACCATATTACAGGTGGATGGACTCAGTCATGGAAGCTGCAGCCCCAAAAGTGGAAGAACAGAGCAGGGCTGTTGATGCAAGGGTGTTTTGGAGATCTGTTACTCATAGCAGCACCATGTCTAAGTGGGCTGAATGATAATTAACAACAACAGTAAAACAATGCCCTGAGACCCTTATGCACAAAGAACTTGACATTTTAAAAAACAAATGAGCAAATAAAAATATGGCAGAAACAAAAAGTGATAGGTACTTGCAGGTTTTTCAGGCTATGAGATCGTGTTCTAGTAGTATTTGCTCCTGACATTTTACCTGCATTTGTGACTGGCATCTTCAGTGGATTGGATCCTCTGAAGATGCCAGCCGCAGATGCAAGCAAAATGTCAGGAGCAAATACTACTAGAACATGGCCTCATAGCCCGAAAAATCCACAACTACCCATGGATTCTGGCCGTGAAATCCTTCGACTTTACATCAAAAAGTGATAGGTTTTTGAGTGCAAAACTCTTCAAATTCTGTATTAGAATCCCTCTGTATTCAATCAAATATATCTTGCTGTATGAGATATCATAGAAAGACATGACTCACTAGGTGTAAGGCAATAGGAAAAAGAGGAAGACTGCATTACAGATGGACAGGTTAAATCAAGGAGGACATGTCCCTGAGTCTGCAAGACCTGAGCATGGAGGTTGAAGATAAAGTTTCTTGGAGGTCTCGCACTCATAGGGTTGCTATAGGTCAAACTCAACTTGATAGCAGTTAGCAAAAATGAGGTTTATCATCAACTTTATGGCAATTAACAAAAATGAGGTTTATCTTCCTCTTGCAGGCTTCTCATAGCAGTTCAACAGGGTCCTCTCTGTGCTGTGAATGCCTATTGGGCATGACCAATGCAAATGGGGTAGAGTTGCATTTCCATTCAGTTTTGATAACATCTTACCAAACTTTGCAAAACTAAAACTGAAAGATGGGAGAAATTATGCACACCAATCCAGGCTAGCAGGGTCCTCATAATTTGGTGCATGCATTCATGCAAAATCCTTGTGGTTGAGCACACTCATCATGAACACTTGGAGTGAATGAATCATAACACTTTGATCACACTAGTAGAAGGGGACAGTGTGATTATTGGAAAGTGGAGAAGTGGACTGTCAAAGATTGTATGATTCTGCTTCGATACAACACAATTGTATGATACCACTATAATAAAATATGAAGAACAGTCAGTAACATCTATCACAGAACACACTAATGAGCTAACCTGCAGTGAGATTTTTAAAAAAATTGATTTTGGAGTGTAATGATAGTGAGTCTCAGTTGAAATCAAGCCTTTCATTTTTCCTTTGTTCATTTAGACTGCATTAACTCCCTCCTTCTCTCTCCCTCTCCCTCTTTCTGTCCATTTTTATATCTTGTGAATTGTAAGACTCTGGAAACTACTGATTTTTTTTTTACCTTGAAAATATAGCAAGCAGTTCAATGCACATTCTCTTTGTCTTGCCCCCATCCCACCACAACAACGGTGGTATTTCTCCAGGCTTATAAAAGCAAAGCAAAAGGTCTCTTAAAAGGTTATATAATGCCAGCAAAGATGCAAGATATACCTTTATGTCTGAAAAAAAGTGGAATTTGATCATTGATAATCTGGGAAGTTTGGCTAGAATCATTCTCCTGCTCTCCTGGTGTCTTATGTACTATACTGGTGCCTTATTTTTTACTAGTGGACATTTTCTCATGGAGGCAGTTGGACAGTTTTGTCCAGTGCAGAATGACTGTGTTCACTTTAAGGTTATGGAAGTAGAGTTTTGCATGCCATGCTATTATTCATGCAGATTATGTAAGCAGATGTACATTGGCCATGCAGATGAGCATTGTGCATGCAGATTGTTTATGAACATTTGGTTGTATGATGTTGCAATTCACAAACCAAGGCACATTGTGTAGTCAGCACACAATCCTGTGAATATAAAGTTATGCTGTGTCTTCTTGATGTAGGGCCTCCGTCTTTCTTTAAGACACAAAAATGTACGGTTTTCCAGACTTAATGGCCATTTCCACATGCGGCGAGGGAATCGCTCCCTGCCGCTACTCACAGGATCTTCTGGTGGTCTGGTTCAGTCTGGGGGGAGGCGGAGCAGTGTGTGGTTGTAGATCCGCACTGCTCCGGCATCCAAAATGGCAGCTTCTGGTTGGTCATGGGTCTCGACCAACCGCTGAAGCTCACCAGCCTAAGGCCCGCCCTCTGCAGATCACAGGCTTGCATTGGTGTGAGCCTGCGAATCTGCGCCAGAGACTAGGCACACAGTGGCGCACGCTGGCATTTTGAAAGAACGGAAAAATCAGGTCTTTCAAAAACACACTGGAGGACCAGTTGGGGTCATTCTGGAGCGGACTGAGATGCAGATCTATGGTAAGTAGTCCGAACCCAGTCCGCTCCAAGGTGCAGACATCCTCCATGGAGGATGCACTGCACCGTTTTACTTACCCCATGTGGAAATGGCCAATGACTCTGTGCTTTATACGAAGGTCTTTATACAGTTGGGCAGGTTACAAGTATACCTTGCTTATCCTCCAATGTAGTAAAAGAAAAAAAAAGTAATTCCAAATGTCTGGAAAATGGAAAACCATAGCCAGAACCCTGTCAGGGACTTGTATCTTCTTAAGTGGACTTCTGTCTGCAGGAATTAGAATTGGGCAACTCACTAATGTCTGTATCCAGTAAAAGACTGCTGTTATGTTCCTGTATAGAGGAGCCAACAAAGTGACTGATGCACACTGGGACTGATGCACAATAGGACTGATGTGCATCCACATTGATCTCATTCTGTATTGGTCCCACTGTACATTGGGACACCATCTAGGAAATGCCAATGTACATTGGGATACTCTTGGCATTATCCTATTACACATCTTCACAATTCATAAACAGGATTCTTACCACCTCTGCAACATAGCTAAATATATGTAAAGTTATATAATATACACCATGATAGAGGATTTTGACCATTGTTTCTCAAATGTGAAGACACAGTTACAAGAGGACTCCCAGACTAATATGAATCTTTCCTGTTCAGGACTTATTCTGTGCATAATTCACACTTGTTAAGTCCCAAACTCTCAATCATCTTTGAAAACTTCCCTCATGCAGAGGGAAGAAAATGGCTAAAATTACTCATTGCTTTCTTCGAGAACAAAATTAACAAAGAACTATATCCCTGCTCCAATTAAATCAAGACATGTGGCTTTCTCCTTTCCAGGTCAATGAGAATTCTCATCCCAGTGAAGGAAACTCTATGCTTGTCCATCTGCGGGTAGAAACATACAACCCTCTGTTTGCTCATTGATATATATGCAGTAGGGCTGAATAGATGTTCACAGAAGTGGCTACATATTTTCAGTACACACAGGAGGTTTCAAATTACAGAGAGAGTTAATGTCAGGTAGGCACCAAGCAGGTCTTAATCTGATCTTGGAAGCTAAACAGAGTCAGTCCTAGTTAGTAGTTGGATGGGAGACTGCAAATAAATAGCTGGTGCTGTAGACTGTGTCTCAGAGAAAGGAACTAGCAAAACCACTTCTGAGTATTCCTTACCTAAGAAAACGCTATGAAATTCATGGGGTCGTCATAAGTCAACAGGCAACTTGAGGGCACACTCATACTTGTGAAAATAAAATTTCCAAGTTTTGGTGTGACATCTAGTGCTAATGGCAGGTTGCTGACACCCATAACTGTATTGATTTATGTTCTTTTTGTCTTCTAAAGAAAGATGTAAAGCTTGGAAATGTTACTGCAATTAGTGCTCCTTCCCTCACAATTTCTCAGATAAGGATTGCAAAATTCACTATGAAATGACTGTTGAGAAAAAATGTAGCAGCAACTTTACAAAAATAAAACAGACAAAATATGGTTGTTCACGGAACACCCTGTGTGTGACCTTAAATGTTATAACATCAGAATATCTGTTATCATCATACCATCTGCTTTCATGTTTCCTCTGCCTCTTACTGAGTTGCATATTTTATCCCAAAGTGTATTTGTTAAGAATAAAAGCTAAGGAGTAGAAGTCAGCACTTAATTTTTCTAGGTATTCTCTCTTACTTTAACTCTTCACTTGTTGCAGCTATAGTTAAGCTACTGTACTTAAACTAGGTCACATTTTTTTTTTTTGCAAGCGAAAGTATAGCTGAGAATTATAATGCACCTTTCACAGAGTCTTAAAAATTTTGGCCTTGGTGCCCAATTTTCCACACACTGCCTCATGGCCTAAAAATTTGATTATAGGCATCTTCCACTTATTCGATAGGTTAGAGACCAGAGAACTGTCACAAGGAAGAAGCTGGTGAAATGTGGAACTCTTACCTTTAAATAGACAAAGGCCATTTCTGCACTACACTGTTATAGCGCTATTAATCCACTTCCAACATCCTGTGGAATTCTGGGTTTGTAGTTCACTGAGGCCAAAGAGCTCTCTGGCTGAGAATTCTAAATGCCCCTCCCTAAACTGCAAACCCCAGGACTCCATAGGATGTTGAAAGTGGAATCATAGCACTATAACAGTGTAGTGTGGAAATGGCCTAAGTAGCTGATGTAGAAGAAGTTACATAAGCTTAGTTATATCTGTGTAAGCCCAGTGCTCAATCCACTACACGATGCTAGCTCACCTCACCAAACTACAAATCTCAAACTATATATTTGCATAGTTTTACAGTAAGACCATTTCCAGACTACACTGTTATAGTGCTATTATTCCACTTACATCATCCTATGGAATCCCAGGGTTTGCAGTTTAGGGAGTGGTATCTTTGACCTCAGTGAACTACAAACCCCAGAATTCCACAGGTTGTTGGAAGTGGAATGACAGCACTATAACAGTGTAGTGTGGAAGTGGCCAAAGCTACAAATATAGAGCAGTGAAGGGGACCCTCTCTGTTTAGCCACCAGTGGGACGGCACTCTAGCTGTAAGGCCATGACTGGGCTCCCACCAAGAGGTCTCCTTTGCTGCTCCATTCTAGGCTTGTGGACAGATGATGAAGGCATCTTGCTTTGTGAGAAATCCATTCTTAGGTCATTAGGCATCGTAGACTTAAATGGGTTTTATCTGTATGATAGTACTGCTCGTAGACTGATGCTATTTAAATTGCTTGCTGTTCAATAAATGTTAAAGATTTTTTCAACTACAACTGATGTCTATTGTTGCTTCCAGATCCTATAGAATGAACCCCTTGCCTTTGACAAACAGGAACTTTGCCTTTGGCAAGACACTTGGCAGATTGAACAAAAAGACAACACTGAGCTGATTGACAGAGAAAAAAGCAGAACTGGTTGCTTTTTGACAGTTTGCTCTTTCCACTCTTTTCAGTTACAACCAGAACTCACGTGTTTGACATGTGGTTGAAAGAGTGGACCACACATTGAATATATGGGTTCTAGTTGTGATAGACAAGAGCAGATCATCAAAAAGCAGGCTGTTGAAAAATAGAAGAAGCCTGTACACAAAAATTTGTCCATGTGTGCACAAAAGTGTGCATACAAATGAGGAAATACCATAGATATATCTTACGTTGTAGGTGTTTGTATAGTTCTGAAGTTTTTTTTTAAGGAATTTACCTGCACCAGGCTGGAATGAGGTTTTATGGATCTTGTTCTCAACCAGAGAATTGAGAGGGAGTATGTTGTATTGGTTAGAGTGTTGGACCAGGATTGGGGAAGGTTTAAAATCAGCCATGAGATTCCCTGGATTACCTTGGATAACTCACATTCTCTTCACCTTCTTTATTTGTAAGTATCGGTCTGAAGGTGAAGACCTATGTCCAATTTTCAGAAGCAGTTTCAGCAGACCTATTTAATCAGTGTAAACTGGCTATGACACAAAGAGGGAGAACACTACAGCACTCACCTTCTATAAACTACAGAACTAAATGGACTCAGGAAGATCCACAATACAGTCAGCCCTCCACATTTGCAGGTTTGACTTTCATGATTTCGATTATTTGCGAGTTTCTCCAACCCCTGTCCCCCAGCTCAGGAATTTCTTCTCCCAGGGAACTTCCTCTCTCAGCGGCTCTGATCAGGCTATGCAGCCCCTTAAAAACCCACCTCTAGTCTTTCTTTTAAGAGGGGACATGATAGCCATGTTTAAATATTTGAAGGGATGCCATGTAGAGGAAGCAGAGGGCTTGTTTCCTGCTGCTCCAGAGACCAGGACAAGGAGCAATGGATTCAAGCTGCAGGAAAGGAAATTCCACCTGAACCTCAGGAAGAAGTTCCTGACAGTCAGGGCTGTCCAGCAGTGGAATATGCTGCCTCAGAGTGTAGTGGACTTTCCTTCTTTGGAGGTTTTTAAGCAGAGGCTGGATGGCCATCTGTCAGGAGTGCTTTGAGGGTGTTCCTGCATGGCAGGGGGTTGGACTGGATGGCCTGTGTGGTCTCTTCCAAGTCTACATTTCTATGATTCTCCTTCTCCACCAGCAGCTGCCTGGCCAGCTAAGAATAACTTGCAGCCTGATTTCTTAGCATCACAAACCTTCTCGTGATGCTCCCCACACATCCAAGGAAGGAGATGGGTGAGAACGAGGAAGTATAGAATCACCATGCCAACTCACCCCCTTTCTCTAACTAACATTCAACAGCACACTGTGCCAAGCCAGCTACAACAAAGGGGATTTAGGTGCCAAAATCCAAAAGCACTATTTGGGGACAGTGCAAATAAGGGCTGTATGCAAGTATGATTTGCTTGTCTTTACCCTCAACAGAAAGATTATACCTTCTTACTTCCTACTTTCCCTTATTTCTTTCTTCCCTTTTGATTCACTTACAGTCTTGTTGTCAGAAAAAGAAACTTCATTGCACTACTAAAAATTATCTTTATGTACAAATGATATGGACATCACCCTAGTGCAATGAAACACTGGCATGGGACATGATCCCAGAGCCCTACTTCTCCCAAAATTGCACATGATATTGGCCTCCTTTCAGCATTCACACACACATTCACACAGGGTCCATTCTCCCCACTATGCCTTTAGAGGTTTATATATCTTTCATATTGTCATTTTAGTCATATATTATATTCTGTTATTTCAGCATTGGGATATTATTGTCTGATTTGGAGCTATAATTGTATTGGAGTTTTTGTGCAGCTGTACTCACAAATGATACTGCATGATCCCATATTACTTACTTTTGCATGTTATCCATAGTACACAATTGGGGTTGTGTTGTTTATTGTTATAGTTCTGATTAAGTTTTGTGTATTATTATTACACTTCATTACCCTAAATCACATGTTCTGTGTTCATTTTGCAATTATATAATTATTTGATCTTGTTTTGAGAGCACTTGTGTAGGTTCTTTTGTTTCAGTGAGCCTACTTTAATTGGAATTAGCTGTTAGATTTAGATCAGAAGGGACAAAATGTGGTAAAATGTGTCTTCATGCCCCCAAACAGTGTAAGAGGACTTTTAACTTTTTTAAAAAAATGGATAGAGGTGGGAGTACTGGTATCCTAGTAGGTAGGTGAGACCTGCAGACCCCCCTTTGTTCACCCTAATATTTTATACTTATTCTGTTTTACAGAATATGTCAGCTTTTGTTGTTAAGTACCTGCTGAACAATTGTTGTTACTGTTGTCGTTGTTTGTCTTCAAGTCATTTCTGACTTACGACAATCCTAAAGTGAACCTGTCATAGGATTTTCTTGGCTAGATTTGTTCAGAGGAGGTTTGCCTTTGCCTTCCTTTGAGGCTGACCAGGTGTAATTTGGTCAGTTTGGATTTCCATGGCTGAGTGAGGATTCAAACCCTCATCTCCCAGCATCCCCTTGTCTCCTAGTTCAATACTCAAACCACTACACCACACTGGCTCTCTGCTTAAGAATGCTACCCACTTAAGGTCTATGCGCCTTCATTTAGAACAACTTATTTCATTATCACTCACCCAGCCTAATGGTAGAGTTGTCCTTGCTTGATAGTCTCAAACATTATGTTATTGTTGCTAACAGCAAAACCAAATGCCACATGGGATTCTGAAAACAACCAATGCAATTGTAAACTGCATTAATAGGAGTATAGTGACCAGGTCAATTAGTAATAGTATTACTTTATTCTGCTTTGGTCAGAACTCACCTGGAATATTCTGTCTAGTTCTGGGCACCACAGTTCAAGAAAGACATTGACAAGCTGGAACATGTCCAGAGGAGGGCAACCAAAATAGTAAAAGGTCTGGGAACCATGCCCTATGAGGAGTGGCTTGGGAAGCTGGGTATGCTTAGCCCGGGGAGAGAAGGTTAAGAAGTGACGTGACAGCTATGTTTAAATATTTGATAGGATGTCATATGGAAGATGGAGCAAGCTTGTTTTATGCTGCTCCAGAGACATGAACATAGAGCAGTGCATTTTAACTACAGGAAAAGAGATTCCAGCTAAACATTAGGAAGAATTTTCTGATAGTAAGAGCTGTCTATCAATGGAATACACTGCTTTGGGGTGTGATGGAGTCTCTTTCTTTGGATTTTTTTCAACCGAGGCTGGAGGGCCATCTGTCAAAAGTACTTTGATTGTGTATTCCTACATGGCATGAGGTTGGACTGGATGGTCATTGTGGGCTCTTCTAATTACAACATCCTATAATTCTATGATTCTATGTATGGTCATCAAGAAAATCTTAATCAATACTCTCCAGATTGTCTTGTATCGTTAAAGCAGCAATCTGTCCTTCACAAAAAAGGGGGTCAATTCACCTTTTTAAGCAGAAGGGATAAAAAAGAAGCAGCTCCCACAAGTGTCATAGAGGATGACAAACATATCTTCTAAATGTGACCACTGGTCCTTCTGGGGCAGCACCAATCAGGAGAGAGAGAAGATGCTCAATAAATATGTGATCTCAAAGTGCAGCCCTATTTCATGACCCAAATTCTATTATAGCTGAGACAATGGTATTTAGGCCTATGTCTCTCCTGAATGAATCGGTTATTTTGCAATGGGACAGAAGAGATGAGTTTTCCCCTCCCAATATGCACTCAGACTGCTCTCTCAGCCACTCATCCCATATTTTAAAGAAGAGATGTGCATCCAGTTAGATGAGCTGTAGCATTTCATTTCAGATTCTCCTCATAGAGTGCTTACTGAGGTGTTTATATAGCTGTCACAGGCATGGAGAAGTTTAATTAATGTTTAAAATCTGTACAGCGGAAGAAGATATTAGCACACTTGTTCCCATCTTACACAAGAATGGTCAGGGATGACCAGCTGATGGGTCTGGCAGGGAAAACAACATCAGACTGAACACCTGATTTTTGTAAAATTCATTACTAGTAGCAGAAAAACACAAAAACTCAGTTAAAAAAGCAACAAGACCTGAATTATAAAAAAGCCCTTTGCAGAATCATGTGAATACTGGGTAAGATGTAGCTTTTGACCGAATCCTTTGCTTCTGAAACCTAAATATATGCTGACTATTTGCTGGTGGTGAAATAAATGCCTTCTATATACATGTTTAGAGACACAGTCATTACTACTTATAGCCCTGAGATAAGTCTTGAGTATGGAATTGAGAGCTACAAGCTTTGCTAGTAGGCTATACGCTCCAAGTTTGGAAACTGTGAAAAGGTTTTCTTCTTTTTCTCTGATTGGTATGGCAGCTCCCCAGTCTGAAAAGGTGCCCTGTCACTTCACACTCAGTTCTGTCTTCGCCTTTATAACACCACCATTGTGTAAAAAGGTGAGGCCTTTCAATTATTATGTAGAACCTCCTTATAGTACCGTGGCAGTGTGCTTTCTGTGAGTCTTTAAATCCTGCATACAACTCAGCTGAGTCAGTATAAAAATAAACTGTAGTATTGATTAAAATAACATACAGAACACCAGATTTTTGTAAAAAAAACATTACTAGTAGCAGAAAAACACAAAAACTCAGTTAAAAAAGCAACAACACCTGGATTACAAAAAATTACAAAAAAAGCCCTTTGCAGAATCATGTGAAAGCATGTATTTCACCACCATGTATTAGAGTTCATATAGAGATCAAAATTAATACAGTTCTTGACAGTACCCTTAATTTCGTTATATCTTTAAACTCTCCTATAAGTGTAAGTATCATAAACAGCCCTTGGGCTACACTCTCACCAAAGACTCAACCCCAATCTATGGACTTTTCCGCACTTGGTTTTTAAAATGGGGCGGTGTGTCCTCCCACGAGGACGTTCGCATTTGGGGGCGAACTGAGTTCGGACTACTTACCGTTTGTCCAGACTTCAGCCCGCTCTGGAACACCCAGAACTGGTGGTCGCCCGTGCTATTGAAAGACCGATTAAAAGAGGACTTTCAATAGCGCGGCGTGCCCCAGTCCGTCACTCTGTAAAGTATAGATCTACAGACTCGTGCCAGTGCGAGTCTGCAGATCTTCTGGGGGAGGGCTTCCGGCTGGCGAGCTTCTCCAGTTGGTGGAGAGCCTCCGCCAACCAGAAGCCTCCATTTTCGTTGCCGGAGACTGTGTAGCGCGGGCGCATGCTGCTCCGGACCGTCGTGGATCGTCGGGGGGGGGAACGTGCCAGTCTGGTGAGTAAAGGACTGCCCCATTTCCCCTCCCAAAGTGTGGAAAAGCCCTATGTCACACTTTCTAATGAGATTCTATAATGGTTTAATTACTTTTCTGGCTCTCTTAGACTTTCCTGAGAATTAAACCCTTTTCCCACATAGACAACCTCCCTTGTTGTTGCAGGACTTTACTCCACAGCAATGCCTGTAGGACTGAAGATGACAATCAGCTTTTGTCCTATAACTCTCTTCTTGTCAGCCACCTGATCTTCTTGCACAGCATGGGGCTGGGTTTCTCTCCTGAGGAGCTATTCTGGTTGCCTGTCAACCTATAGCTAGGCTGCTCTGGCACTCAGGATAGCCACACCCCTAGGACTCCATCACAGAAACATTGCCCTAAACCTTATTGTTAGTCCCGACTAGAGTAGGCCTGTTGAATCAACAGGATTTAGTGTTGACTTGCCATTCAGTGATTGATTCCGTGGGTCTACTCTAGTTGAGACTAATAGGATTTAGGCCATTGCTGTGTTTGGACCACACCATGTGAAGCGTAACTGTCCATCCTAGTTTGGGAATTCTAGAAAGTATAGTCAAACAGGTAACTTTTCCAAGCTCTGACCAGAACTTCTAGAATTCCTCACTGGGGAGTCTTAAGGGTTTTACAAGGTTTGTACATGTTCAGTCACCAATGCTATGAATTCTACTAGGAGGTCATGAAGATTTATGACAAAATAGAGATTACAATTTTGTATGCTGAAATTGTGCACTATAATTAGGTTTATATGCATAGTTCAAAATCATGAATAAATATCACATCATTTCTCCACACTGTGTTCCTAATCGTACAAACCATTAGAATTTTATGAAGTGGCTTCATATAGATTTGATGAAGAAAAAGAAGACAAGTCTCAGGATGCTAAAAAGTGGAGTTTTATTGGTTAAAAGCTCAGCATATTTTGGCCTGTGAAGAATCATCATCATCATTATCATTTACCATTATCATTATTATTCACAGGCGAAAATGTATTCAGCTTTTTAGCATATTCTTGACCACTACTTAGTCATGATTGTAACACTATTGCTACAGTCATAACTCTTTCCTCAACCTACTTTACGAGGCATCAGTTGGATGAGGAAAAAGAATTCCATTTTGTCATTTGTCAGAGCATGGTCAAATGATGTTTCCATTAGGTTTGTGGGGGATGGGCCAGGAAAAGTTACCTAGTTAAGTATACTTAACTAAGCTGGTGATTTGGAATTATGTCCAATAATAGTAACAATAAGCAATAGCTAAGAATCATAGAATCATAGAATTTCACAGTTGGAAGAGACCACAAGGGCCATCAAGTTTAAACCCTTGCCATGCAAGAATGTACCATCAAAGCATTCCCATGCAAGAATGCACCATCAAAGCTCCCTAACCTCTATTTAAAAATTTCCAGAGGAGACTCCAACACAGTCTGAGACAGTGTATTCTATTGTCCAACTGCTCTTACTACCATCAAGAAGTTTTTCCTAACATTTAGATAAAATTTCTTTTCCTGAAGTTTGAAGCTATTGCTCCATGTCCTAGCCTCTGGAGCAAAAGAAGATAGGCATACTCTATCATCCATATGATGTCCCCTCAAATATTTAAACATAGCTATCATATAATCTCTTAGTTTTCTCTTCTCCATGCTAAACATATCCAGCTCCCTAAGCCTCTCCTCACAGGGCATGATTCCCAGGCCTTCTACCTCCTCTGAACATGTTCTAGCTTGTCAATAACCTTCCTGAACTGTGGTACCCAGAACTGAACACAGTATTCCAGAATTTTCTGACCAAAGCAGAATAGAGTGGTACTATCATTTCCCTTGACTTTGACACTATACTCTTATTGTTGCAGCCCAGAATCACATCAGCTTTTTTTAGCTGCTGCATCACACTGCTGACTCATGTTCAGCTTGTGGTCTACTAAGACTCCTAGATTTTTTTCACATGTATTGTGACAATAATAATAGACAAATAGACAATTCAGCATATTTATTCTATCATCATCATCATCATCATCAATCCCAGCACATTATGCAAGGTCTGTTCTGGATAAGCAGTCATGCCCTCAAAGGCCTATTGAAACCAGCCTACAAAAGGACAGTAAGGACAGTGCCAGTCTAACCTGTCTAGGAAAGTGGTTTCATAGCCTGGGAGCACCAATTGAGAAGGGCTTCTCCATGTTCCCACCAGATGAACCCTATGAAGGTGGTGAGAGAGAGAAGGAACTTCTCAGAACATCTCAAGATGCAGTCAAGCTCATATAGGAAGATAGTGTCCTTCAGATAACCTAGACCTTTAGGCCTTATTCAGGGATCCACTTCAATCAAACCTTGCAGAAATGTCTGTTCCAGGAACTCTGAAATCACTCACTGACAAAATGAAAGTGAAGGAGGCAAAAGACTGAAACACACCAGCATTTTTAGTAAATAAAGACCTTCTTTTTAGTATCCTGAGACATGTCTCCTTTTTGTTTCGTGGATTTCATCAAATGCTCTCTAGTTTTCTTTTTTTAAAATATGGATTTGATCTCTGATGGTGACTTCGGTCATCAAGGGATGGAATGTCACATACAAACTTACTCTTAGAGGGGATCCAATTATAAAAAACAAGATCAAGTTATGGACACAGTCCTGCTGGCTGGCAGATTTTGAGGTGGAGTCCAAAAAATTAACTTCTTCCAAGCTCTGGAGTAAATATAACATATGATTCATCAAATAAGAAAAAAACTGACAGCTTCTTCAAAGCTCAAGAAGCTCACCAAGAGTGATGTGACCACGGAATGAAAGCAGCAGGGTATTACGGTTCCATCCATCAATCTTCCCACAGACAAACACTTAAGCTTTGTTCTGCCCCGAGTCCACTCATGACATAACCAACGAATGCAAAGAAAAACAGCCCAGATGGTCTATTTAGATTCTGGGCTGAGTTTCTTTTGGATGCAATTCATGGGGGGAAATGGTGACAAAATGAGCCCAATTGTTTGTGGAGTTATTGTATTCTCCTATCGTGTGTGTTCCTGGCTTTAATTTACTCCTCCAATCTTAATCAACACTGAATTGACAAAGGAAGTGGTATTTGTTTTCTTTTACAATTTCCTGATTGGTAATTAAACTTTTCCAATCAGAACATGATAGTCTGGATCCCAACAATAACACTATTTAAATTCTACTTTGCAGACTTCTATCTTCCCAGCCATTGCCATATTTTCTTTTTTGTCTCAAGCAGAACACATTGAACCTGTTTTTCCCCCCTCCAATTGCCTATAGCACAGGAAACCATAAACTGTCACTATCAGTCTATACTCTTCCTAGCAGCTGCAAAAGCATTCTCTATTTTGTCATATGGATGCATTATTTGTGGCACATTTCTCTTCCCCTTCCCTATTTTTATGTATTCAGTATTTCCAGGCACATTATCCCATGCAGTGATAAGGTGACAAAAACCGATTTTCTTTTTAATCACATTTTACTACTTGTGCTTGAGGGAAATGGCCTTTCTTAGCAACTTGGTCAATAGAAAACAAAACAAAAAGAGATATACTGTACCAAGTTGTCATGGCAAATTCTTTCTCTTTACCATGTGTAAGTGATTTTCCCCCCGCCATTTCTATTTAGCTTGCATTATATTGTGAAGCTTGTATTTATTCTTTGCAAATATGCTTTGGTCCTCATGTCAAATATTTTCATATTATGTATGCAATGCAGGTGAGAAGAATAACAGTCACTGGGACAATGAAACATAATTACCCATTTAACCTGTCAATGTGAATGGGAGCCATTCCAACTTCTTAAGGAGCCAATCTATATGTTAAGAAAAGCATACAATATAGGCCATTTCCACACTAGACTGTTATAGTGCTACTATTCCAATTTTAGCATCCTATGGAATCCTGGGGTTTGCAGTTTAGGGAGGGGCCTCAAAGACCCCTCCCTAAACTGCAAACCCCAGGATTCCATAGGATGCTGAAAGTGGAATAATAGCACTATAACAGTCTAGTGTGGAAATGGGCTTTAGTCTTCTCTGGTCTGTACCATTCAGTATGCTGAGGAAAAATCAAATGTGCCAATATCTGCTTACTTTAAAATCCCCTGCACATCAAAAATAAGGACCTTTGGCATATGGAGGATCATTTACTAGTGATGTTAGTCTTTATTAATCTTTTTCTCAAGCAGGTAGTGAATAATTTTAGTAATCTTATTCCCATTGTGAGACAGTCTTCAAAAATTTCTCACTTTTCGGAGATCATTTGAAATTTTGGGCTTCCTTTGTGCAAAATCTGTACATCGTGTGTGTGTGTAGGTATGCAGAAAACAGCAGGTCCCAGAATTTTCTGCACAGAAACGTTATCACCTATGCAGAAAAATGCTGTTTTTTTGCAGAAAAATGCCATGTGATCATTTTGCACAGAATAAGCCCCAAATTCTAGATTCTTATCAGTCCAAAAGTTCTCCTTATCAGGATACCCTGACACACATTTTTGATTATATTTCAAATATTTTCAGATTTTCTTTCCATGCCTATCATTCAAATGTGCAGATCCCATTATGACCAGATAATTCTGAGTAGTACTATTCCAATTCTCACAGTATTCTCACAAGAATTCTACAGGCTGTTGCCATGGCAGTTAAAGTGGAATATAGTGCTATATTTGCACAGTGTGAATTGTTCTGGATCTAGCAAAGATAAAACATGGATCATCTGCCACAAATATTCATTTTCTAAAAACATACCAGTATATCTCAACACATGGTCTGGCTCTTTCTCATTTTCAGAAAAATTTCATCAGAAGATTCTTTCTTTTCATTCAATGGCTCTTGACATTCCAGAAGAGTTTTGTAACATAAACAAGGACAAAACTGTACAAGCAACGTTAAAGAGGGAAATCACACCGAAAAGACTAAGCACACGTCATGGGTTACAGCTCACATTAATCCTACTCAGGGTTTTAACCACATGAGGAGGGGAAGTTACTATGCCACCCCTCTCCATGATATGTTATAATTGGCAAATATTTAATTGGAATGAAACAGTGCCCTGTGAATCAATGTCACAGTTCTGCATGCAGGCAAAAATGAAGCAGAACCGGTTTGGGAAGTTTGCAGCAAAGTTTTTTTGGTTTTCACATACAGTGGTTTCTCGCCACAGTGAACGGTGCTAGGGGCTGAAAAGATGCGGAACCATGAAGAAAACTATGAAGCTGAAATGGTTCAACGTGCAGACGGAAGGGTGAGAATTTGAGGCAACTATGGCCCTTTTCGCATTAAGGCTTCTAGCGCGAGCGGGGGAGGGCGGCTCGTGCAAGAAACCTTCTCCGGGAGGCTGCCGCTTCCCCCCTCCTTCCTTCCATAGGCGAAGGAACAAGGGGGAAAGCGACAGCGTCGCGTGAGCCGCCCTCCCCCCAGGCGAATCAGGAGCCTGTCGCGTCCGTCCCCCCTCCACACGCACGCGTGCGAAGTAGGAGGCTGTGCGTCTGTCGCGCTAGCGCCCCGCCCCTTCCTTCCGTAGAGGCGGAGGGAAGGAAGCGCTACCCGGCTGCCTCCCCGACGCTCCACACAGGAGGTAAGTGCACGCGGGCGCTGGGAGCGTTGCGCGAGTGCGGGTGATTTTCGCTTCGAAGCGAAAATCAAAAAACCCGCGATCGCGCCGCTTCAGCCCCGTGAGCCCGGCGGAAGTGGGAGTGCGTCGTGCAGAGTGATGCTCCCACTCCCGCGAGGCTCACGGGGCTGTCGCGCGACAGAAGGCCCGTGCGAAAAGGGCCTATGATGCATTGACTTTGTGCAGAAATGGTCTTAGACATGATTCAAAAATTGTGACCATTGCAATTGTTCTCCTATAGTAAAAAAAGCTTAATTGTTTTCGATGTCCCATGAAATGCATCCTTAGAAATTTAAATGTACTACAAAGAAGGAATCCAGAAGTTGTTTTTTCTGCTAGTTGTTTACTGTTGTGCCATACCTGTATCCGTTTAATCCACTCAGAGACATACCTCTATCACACAACCAAATGTTCAGTCCTCTTTTCTTTAATAGCTGTTGTCACAACCTTTCAGTTGCTGAGCTGTGAATTACATTTTTATCCTTTTAGATATGCTGCTTGTAACCCCAGAATAACTGCGGCACATTTTGTTCCACATGACAGCTGGGTGAACAACAACTTATGGAGATAGCATACACTAACGGGGCACTTGGTGCAGGAAGCACAGGTTTTAATTTTTTTTTCCCTTATTTGCTGCCAGATGGTTTTCGACAGACCCTTTTCAAGCACTCCCTACTGTATTGTCATAGAGTTCATAAGCACAAAGTGCCTTTTTGCCCATTCCTGAGATCAGAGTGAGCTACGCATGAGCTCAAGCTAGTCAACTGATACCTAAAAATGTGCTGGAGAAGACAAGCGGAAAGGGCTGATGGATACAGGGAGTCTTATAGAATTAAGACTCTTCATGCAATGGAGCCCTCATAAGAGAGCGTGCTGAATTTCCCCACCCTATGTGGGGCAGAGAAATGACAGAGCTTAGAAAAGCTGGTGTGGGTATTGGTATCTCTGTGTGATATTGTAACTCTGATATTACCCAAGCTAGCACGGCCATTGGGAGTTACTGTTATTTATAGTGACTAAGCTGAACCTGTCATGGGGTCTTCTGGGACTGGGAGTGTGTGACATGCCCAAGGTCACCCAGTGGGTTTCTAGGGCTGAGCAGGGAATTGAACCCGTGTCTCTAGGGTCATAGTCTAACATTCAAACCACTACACCATGAGTCCTCCTCCCCACTCCATCCCCCAAAAAACAGAAAAAACTTTCAACACTCAGAAAATAGGCAGGGACATTCTCCAACAGAAATTCTCCAGCAGTTTCTCAAGAGTGTAACTGGCCAATAGCTGTGGTAGCAGAACAGCTTCTTTCTTTTTGCCTAAAGCTATGTGTAACTATGCATGTGATGTTCCGCAGCAAGGCACATAGCAATAATTATGTTGACATTCTGGCCACTATTTTGCAACAAAACACATGCACTATGATTCCAGTTTAACTAGCATGATTCTATGCTGGGATTTGCTGTTTAGGAAGATGAATAAGAGTCTTCATGGACCACAAACTGAACATGAGTCAGCAATGTGATGCAGCAGCCAAGAAAGCCAATGCAATTCTTGGTTGCATCAATAGGAGTATGGTGTCTAGATCAAGGGAGGTAATAGTGCCACTTTCTTCTGCTTTGGTTAGACCTCATCTGGAATACTGTTTCAAGAAGGATATTGACAAGCTGGAGTGTGTCCAGAGGAGGGTGATCCAAATGGTGAAGGGTCTGGAAGCCATACCCTATGAGAAGCAGCTTAGGGAGCTGGGGATGTTTAGTTGGCAGAAGAGAAGTTTAAGAGAGGACATGACAGCCATGTTTAAATATTTGAAGGGATGTCATGTCTAGGAGGGAGCAGACTTGTTTTCTGCTGCTCCAGAGACTAGGACAAGGAGCAATGGATTCAAACTGAAGGGAAAGGACATTCCACCTGAACCTCAGGAAGAAATTCCTGATGCTCAGAGCTATCCAGCAGTGGAATATGCTGCCTCAGAGTGTGGTGCCTTCTTTGAAGGTTCTTAAGCAGAGGTTGGATGGCCATCTGTTGGGAGGGCTTTGATGTGGACTCCTGGATGGCCCCTGTGGTCTCTTCCAACTCTATGATTCTATGAAAACAGAATTTTCTGCTAGAGAAGTCTAGTGTCTCACCAAACTATAATCTCTGTGATTCCACAGAATGTTGCCAAGGCATTTATGGTGAAATCATAGTACTATTAGCAGGTGCTGTGAAAGAGCCCCTAGACTTAGCTTCATCCAGGATACTGGGGTGGAGTGAGGAAATGGTAGCTGTGGAAAAATATGTGAAAAATATTTAGTTAAAGCTTTGCCAAATATTCTTCTGTTCCCTAGAGATGAGAATAAGCAAAATCTCAGTGATTTTCTTAAGTAAAAATTTACTCTGATGAATTTTGGCACAGCTCCACAAGTAAGCTGAACTTGGGAAATTTAATTTTCAGATGGCAGTTTGCAAAATTCTCCAGCCAGCATGGCCCATGGAGCCTTTTTCCACAAGGTTGGATTTAGTCAACTAAACTGTTGTTGTTGTTGTTGTTGTTGTTGTTGTTACTGCTGCTGCTGCTGCTGCTGTGGTTGTTGTTACATGCCTTCAAGTCAAATCAACAAGAAACCCCTATGGTGATCTTATCACAGAGTTTTCTTGGCAAGTTGTATTCAGAGGAGAGAGAGTATGACTTGCACCTAGACTGTTCTATAGCCTATTTAAACACACAGTTTTCTCCAAATTTGTGCAGAAGCAGCATGTGAGTTTATTCCACCTTTGTGCCAATATCCAGTTGGGGCTCCCTTGGACCTTTTTCAGCTGCTACTGTTGTGTTAGATCTTCTGTTTGGCCTGAGTTCCTACTATTGGTTGAATTCCTGATAAAACCTGTTGATGTACATCTTTGCCTCAGCCATGTTCATTACTTAGAATCTTAGTTTGGGGAGCAACCAGAGAAGTTGCTCTTGTTTTCTGCATGGGGCCTTGGTTGTCTTCTGTTGGAAACAGAGTAAAGGACTTGGCCAGCCCTACATGGTCTAGCTAGGTTTTGTGTATGAATATGCATACTCTCCAACTGTGCCAATTTGGCAGGAACAATTCCCTTTCTCTCTCCAATTCCAGTTTTCTCCTTTTGGACTTCAGTTGCTGCAGACTGAGTTTAAAGTGCAAAAGTAGTTGCACTCAATAAAACTTAGCTGGGGTAGAGGACAGAAAGGTCTAGAAGGTTATCCTTCCCAGTAGACTTAGGCAAAAGCAAACAAACCATTGCAGCCTCTTCTAGCTTGTGTGTTCTTTCTCATTCATAACTTTTGTCATCTTGACCACACTCTGACACGCCTGCATTTTGGTTTTCATCTGTGAAGTACTGGAGAGTGTTCATATGTGCATCGTTCTGAATGAAGTGCTTTAGTAATGTGAAGGAATATCAACACAACACACAAACAGAATTCTGTTGCAGTTAAAAAGGCAGCAACACACAACAGAATCTTGGTGGGTTCAGTCAGGACAAGACAACATTTTTGTTGCATGTACCAATGTACTGGTGCACATCAGGAATGTACATTGGGTGAAACAGACATAGGTTGCTGAAACTGGGAAGTATCAATGCTATCTCCGTAGGCTAATTTTTGACATTCTTTTAGTGAAAGCTAATAGAAAAACCACAGAACAATAGCAGAATGAAGAGAACCCTAGGAAACTGACTCTTGGTAGGCGGATTTATTGCTTCCACACATCAACACTAACCAACCACTGTAAAGATCTGAAAGACCTGTATGACCCTATGCTGTCGTTTCAAAATTTAGGGCAAGGGTCATGATTTGCACTCATCTGGATCCTATTACATTCTAGCCCACTCCCACAATTGTACAAACATGCTTTGTGCCTAAGGCTTTAATACCACTTGGCACTGCATCCAAAGAAGTGGGTTTATATCCACAATAGCTTATGAATTTTTTTTAAAAAATGCCAATCTTAAAGGTGCTGCCACATTTCTTTCTTTTTCCCCCTCTCCCCTTCCTTCCTCCTTTTTTGAATGAAAAGAGTGGGTGAGGAATCTGCTTATGGTTGTTTTAAACATAAACAGACAATCTCAGTAGAAGACTCTGCGGAAAAGCATAATGAGGGACCCTGAGTTACCCATTTCCATTGACAGGTCTCGCTGACCTCCACATCTACTTTTTATCCTTCATATCCCACTTCCAGAGGCCCAGGAACAAATATAAGAGCAGGGACATGAGATGTGCCCTTTTCAATGGATGCCCCTAAGCTCTGGCACTCAGTCTTTAGAACAGCTAATGCGACTCCCACCTTGCTATCTTTATTTCAATAGGTGAACACTTTAAAAAAAATGTAAAAAGCTTTTAGAATTGAATGTTTTTAAGAAAAGGGCTTTGAAGAGGGTGCTTATTGTCTTAAATTATGCTGTTCTAAACTGCTTTTTATCATTTTAAAAGTACTTTAATATTTTTAACAGTTTAATTCTATTTTAAGATTGTGTATATTTTTTAAACTATACTGTAATCATTTTTATTTGTAAGCTGCCTTGAGTCTCAATCTTGGGGAAAAGGCAGGGTGTAAACAAATTTCATGAAGAGCAAGAAGAGGAGGACTGCACACTAGGGTTTTCCTAGGGGGAATGGTCTTAGTTGGAAGGATCATGTACTTAGAGAAGGGTCAGGTATATCTTACAATCCAGCAGATAATCAGAAAGAGAGGGGATGGTTATAGCAGTAGGCATCTTTCAGCCTCTGTCAGCCATTGCTTAAGTAAGCCTGGTCCTGGAGAAACCTTGCTTTGGTGCTAGCTCCAGTTCATCTTCTAATTCTTTGTTCTCATGTGCCTTAGTTCATGAGTCTCCCTATTACTATCACCAGCATAAACATTCCTATGCAAAACATCTTGCTTCCCAGAGTGTTGAAATGTTACTTTTTTGGACTAGAACTCCCAGCATGACCTATCCAAAAAAATAACTTTTCCAAGCATTGCTGCTTCCATGCCAGTTGTGCTCTCACTTTCTTGCACCCAGAATGTGCAGAACTGGCCTTGGATAAAACCTGTTTTAACATCACTTAGGTTACATCTCTCTTCTTTTTTTTTTCTAATTCTTCTTTCTAGTTTGCTTATTGAATATGTACACCAAGTCAACAAATTCTCTGATTTAGTCTTTTAATCTAACTGCTCTCTGTTGTCTTCCTCCTTCCCACCTCCTGGTTTGCCCTTGAAGTCTGAGAAGTTTTACTGCATGTGGGAAAACAACAATTATTTATCTTAAAACAGATATTATGCACAGCAGTGGGTCTATGTCTTTGGTGCCATTCAATCTCAATGTCCAACCAATTTACCCAAATATAATTGTCTGAGTTATATCATCTTAAAAACGAAACAGAAAACAGCTGCAATTCAAAGGTTTGAACATAACAGCTCAGTGCAAGGCATGGTTTAGGCAACCACAAATTATACCCTAAACATGAACCACACAATAACTGTTCCAAGACAAGAGCATTTATAGGTAGTTTGACACATGGGAAAGTGCAGCAATAATTTCAGACTCACAGATCTTGGATTAGAAGTCTAGTGAACTTTACAAATGAGCCAGATGACCTTGAATCAGTCACTGCTTCTCAGCCTCAAGATAGCTGTGAGGATAAAATGGGGCAATGCTGATGCAAATGTCAGACTCTGACACGTTGGACCTCATTAGAAATTTGGGAGCAAACACATGCTAAGCCTGCAGCCCTAAACATGGGCAGCCGAGTATAATTCCCACTGCACTCAACAGGGATAACGTCTGAGAAGACGGGTGTAAGAGCACAGTTCACTACAGAGCAAAGACGAGGAATGAATTATGTAGAATCATAGAATCACAGAGCTGGAATAAACCACAAAGGCCATCTAGTCCAATTCTCTGCCATGCAGGAATACACAACATTTCTGAGAATTTCTTGGGAGCTGTGTTTCACTGGTAGCAGGGCCCAAGGCAAAAGGGTGGGACTGAAAATGCTGCCATAAAACATCTGTGTCTAACAGTTAAATCTAAAAAGAAGAATTTCAACCTTTTAGAATGGCTGTCAATTATTTACTTGCTTATTTATTTATTTTACATCCTCCTTTTCTTCCAGCACAAGATTCAAGGCAGGTTACAGCCATTTAGGAAAATAGTACAACTCCATGTCTATTAATACAAGAGTTAAAACACAATTAAATTACCATTCTGTTTGAAAAAAAAAAAGCACGCAAGTTAACAACACATTTTAAAAACAATTTGAAAATACATTTAAAACATAAGGAAATTGTCAGAGGTTGCATACTCACTGATAGTTAGAGTGCATGTAGCTCCCTAAAAGTTTAGGCACAGCATGTTTGTGGCTATGTCCTGTTTGTCTGTGCACACTTACTCTCTTCCTGCATGATAGGGATTCCTTTGTCTTCTGAGTCTCATCTGCTCACATCAGTTCTCTCTTCCTCCCTGTCTGCCTTCATGAAGCATGTGCCTTCCAGGAATTCTCTCAAGCTGTCAGGATGTTCCATGAAAGGAAGAGAGTACAGCAGGTATGGCAGCAGCAGTGCTTGGGAAAGTTACTTTTAGATACAATGTAGTACTTTTTTTTCTTACTTTTCTTCAAGAAGATGAGCTGTATTGACTAGGCACATATATTCATGAGTAAAACTGCTGTTATATACCATAGGAAGAAGACTAAGTTTGATTTCTTTCTCTGCTAGAGTTCCTTGGAGTGGGTGGGATGGTGGGATGGTTATTCCTCCTAATGTCTTCCTAGCATGTTATCACTAGAGTAATTGCTACAGAGATCCACCAAATTTCTCACATTTTCCCAATAGAAATAGGAACACAACATTCTCCCTATTATAAGCTGCATCTGCCACAGCAAGTAAAAAAGTGAGATGCCTCCTGAATAAAAAAGGTCATTGCCTTTCTGCCAGGTGAAGGAGAGTAGGGAGGGCCCCAGGCAGACCTCTTGTGAATGGAGTTCCACAACGTGAGAGCAGCCATTAGGAAGGCTCGCTCCTGTGCCCTCATGAAATGTGTCTATGTTGGTGGTGGGAATGAAAGAAAGCTGTCCTCCACAGGTATTCAAGCATGGGCAGCCTTATATGGGGAGACACAGTACTTCAGACTGTCAGAGAAGAATCATAAACAAGTGCATGAGACCATCCGAA
The DNA here is from genome assembly GCA_948474755.1 of Ctenosaura bakeri. Taxonomy (NCBI): domain Eukaryota; kingdom Metazoa; phylum Chordata; class Lepidosauria; order Squamata; family Iguanidae; genus Ctenosaura; species Ctenosaura bakeri. The sequence continues at coordinate 46,757 of CAOLHI010004908.1, read as the reverse complement.
AAGAGGACCGTGGAGAAGAGGGCATGGCCATCTGGGGAAGCCCAGAAGACTGAATTCCACCCAAGCATGCCCCTATTAAAGTAAATAAGAGCCTATACAAGAGTACTGTTGTTTGTTTGTTTGTTTGTTTGTTTATAGACCTTTCCCTGGTCTATAAGTTAGGGTATTTTCCAAGGTCTAGTGTTAGGTGGACCTCTCTGGGGAAGATATTCCATAACTGAGAAGACCAAGGCCAGAGTTCCTACTTCAAAAACATTGTGTTAATCCAACAAACAATAACCAAAAATAAACCACAACATTACCAAAACAAATAAGACAACCAAGAGCTCAACAAAATATCAAAAATATTGTGGTGTTCTTTCTCTATATCCTGTGTACAGTTTACCAATCCTTTTCTTTTTCAAATCTGGTTTCTTCTATAGATCTCATTCTTATTACAGATAAATCTGGTTCAAAAAATTTGTTGCCAAAGATGAGCAACTTCACCTGATGTTCCTGTTATTTCTGTATGTCTTTCAGATTACTGACTGAATAAATGAGTTGCTACTTGACATTGGAGTGTAAGGCATGCTACAGTTCTGAATGGGAAAGGGAATGTGACCATGGAGATCTAAAGAATGGCAATGTGAAGTGTGGAAAAGCTAGAGATAGACAGACACATTGACTAACCAGAAATAGGTTGCATCTGTATTTTTGCAGAGCCAGAAACATTTGCTTTGAGAATTACAGTATTCTTATGTGAAACACAACAAACCTAGAGGGATATACTGAAGTTCAAGAGGCCATTGTAAATCCTTCAAGATCATCACACTGTGCAACAACCTACTGAACTTCAGTGTTTTTGTAGATTTTGTTTATTTAATGCTTGATAATATGTGGAATCAAGATTTTATTTTTGTCTTCAGTCTAAAGGCTTTGTTCTCATTTATATTATTTGAATATATTGTGCCCTGATTTGCATTATTTGTGCATGTTTAGCTCCATTATTTCAAGCATTATTATTATTATTATTATTATTATTATTATTATTATTATTATTATTTATTATTATTAATGATTATCTTAAAATGATTATCTGTTGATAAGTTACTTTAAATGAAAACTGAACCTAAATCAGTTTGGATGGGGAGATGTAACCATTTCTATCATATTGCAACTCTGAGATGAGACTTTTCAGTTACAGAACTTATGGCTTGAAAAGTTACTTTGTAGGTTATTAAAATCTCCAGAAAGCATGGCCAATGCCCCCCCCCGTTTCCAACCTCTAACTTAGATACCTACGTATATTGTATTTCATTTTAGGTTGACACCAATGTATATTCTTCTTATTTATTAAATGTTTGTAAATATATTTATGCATATAGTGGTATACAATAGGTACACAGCAGTGCAAAATAATTAAAGATTGTATAATAAAAGTGTTCTATGGTGGTATATAAATTGTTGTTGTTGTTGTTGTTAGCCGCCATCAAGTCAACTTTGACTTATGGTGACCCTATGAATGGCAGACCTTCAAGTTGCCTTATCATTAACAGCCCTGCTCAGATCTTGCAGACTCAGAGCCATGGCTTTCTTGATTGACTCTATCCATCTATAATGTGATTTTCCTTGTTTCCTACTGCATTCTACCTTACAAAGCATGATTGTGAGTCATGTCTTCTCACAATATGTCCAAAGTACAAGAATCTGAGTTTAGTCTTCTTGGCTTCTAGGGATTGTTCAGGTTTGATTGGCTCTAGGACCTATTTATTTGTCATTTTAGCAGTCCTTCCATTGTAGCAGTATCTTCTCCAGCACCATATTTCAAATGAGTTGATGTTCTTCCTATGAGCTTTCTTCACTGTCCAGCTTTTACAGCCATACATAGAAACTGGAAATATAATGGCATGAACCATCCTGAGTATAATATTCAATGATTTATCTTTACACTTTAGGATTCTCTGTGAGGCTACATCATAGAATACCAAGGTCAGGATTGTCCATGCCATTGTATTTTCAGTTTCTATGTATGTTTGTGAAAGCTAGACAATGAGGAAAGGTGGTAGGAAGAAAACTGACTCATTTGAAATGCAGTGCTGAAGAGGAGTTCTACAGCTACCATGGACTGTCAAAAAGGCAAATAAATGGGTCCTAGAGCAAATCAAGCCTGAACTGTCCCCTAGAAGCCAAGATGACTAAATTGAGACTGTCGTACTTTGGACATATGATGGGAAGATATAACTCATTAGAAAAAATAATAATGCTTCACAAGGCAGAAGGCAATAGGATAAGAGGAAAACCACATGGGAGTGTATAGCCCCGAGTTTAAAGGCCCTGAGCAGGGCATGATGTGACTTGGAAGTGTCTCATTTATAGGATCACCTTAAATCAAAGTCAAATTGATAGCAATTAACAATAACAACAAAGTAACACACATATGAACACACACACACACACACATTAGGAGAAATGCACCTCAAAATCTGTATGACCTCTGAACATGCACAAACTGGTGTCAAAACAGGATGAAATGAAGACTGGAAAAATGAAACACCTGAAAGAAACTGACATCAGCTGTTTTTTCAATGCATCCAAGCAATGTTCATCTTTAAAAGTGAATATCTGCATCAAAATGACACCTCAAGTAAGATCTGAAGCCAGTGTGTAGGTTTGATATTAGCCAAAGTACCTATGAAACTTACAAGTCAAAGAAGTTTTATACCATTTCCACACTACACTGTTATAGTGCTACTATTCCACTTTCAACATCCTATGGAATTCTGTGGTTTGCAATTTACTGATGCCAAAGAGCTCTCTGGCTGAGAATTCCTCGTAAATATCCCTCCCTCAACTTCAACAGAAATGACCTTAGTTTGAGGTAGAAATTAATGTTGGCCCTTTCCACACCAGGCAGTTAGAACGGGGCAGTGCTTCCTCTCACGGAGGTCGTCTGCACCTTGGAGCGGACTAGGAGTGGACTATTTACCAGAGATCTGCACCTCAGTCTGCTCCAAAATGACTCCAAGTGTTCCTCCAGTGTATTTTCTAAAGACCACAAAAAACAGGTCTTTATTTTCCTGGAATGTGCCATTGCATTCCTGCTCCCTTGTGCAGATTCGCAGGCTTGCACCAATGCGAGCCTGCAATCTGCGGAGGGTGAGCTTTAGGCGTGGCGAGCTTTAGCAGTTGGTCGGGACCCATGACCAACTGGAAGTCGCCATTTTGGAAGCCAGAGCAGTCTGGATCTACAGGCCTTGCACTGCTCCGATTCACCCTGGACCAAGGAGGAGACCTGTGGAAGGGCTTCAGGGACAGTCCACATTGCTTCGGACCCCAGAAGAAGCAGTAGGTAAGAGCACGGAGCGATTTCCTCACCTCATGTAGAAAGGGATGTTGTTAGGACTCACGGTTCTCAATGAAAGTCCCATTTTCACACCTTCTTCCAACTATGGTGAGAAAATACATCTCTTGCCCCACATATTTGCACATTTGCAAAGCTTACAGGGTATTTCTAAGCTGTAAAATATGCACCAAACAAAGTGCATATTTGAACATGTATATGGCTGAAATTTGTAGAATTAAAAAGTTATGCAGAAGCGTACTTTAGCCAATGGTGGAAATCTTGTGTAAGTTGAGAAATCTGCACAATTAAATGTAATAATTACAAAAATGCATTTTAAAAGTCCTATTAAATTTCAGTGTAGGAATAACCAAATCTTGCACCCTGAAACTACATTATAGAAGTAAAAGCAGGTAGGTTTTGGTCAAACACAGTGAAATACAAACCCAGAGATTTTCATATCCCTAGTTTAAACAAGTTTAATAACATTCCTCAGGGGGTGGAAGCAATGTCTAGAAGACATCTCTAGTATGTCATCAGATTTTGTGGAAGAACAAAATTGGAAGAATATCTAAAGTTTCTGTTTGAGTGAATCAGCTGAGAGAAGTATTGATTTGCAACATGTCTCCAGGGGCTTCTGATATCTTTAATGTTACCCTCTTGTACTTTATAATTAGAAGTTATTTAAAAGGGTCAACTTGAAATATTTTTTGCAGAGGTCTGTAAGATGTGAATAGTTAGATAATCCTTATTTAGATAGGATTATCAAAAAAATTAAGAACTTTAAAAATACATTTCATAAGTCTCCGCCCCCCCCAAAAAGGAAGGTTCTAAAATGCTGCTTAAATTTAGACAGCTTTTAAAAGATAATTTGAACCAACAATAGCAATTTCCTCCGAAAGCAAAGTAACCATTACTATCTATCACTATATATTTTCTATAGCCTTTTATATGAAGCTGCCAGTATGAGAAGCAATAAATGGATACACACATGAATCTTTTGAAAAAAATACTGTATCTTTCTCTATTTTCAAAAAAGAACCCAATATCTCCCAGAGTAATTTTGCTATAGATTGCATGGAGACAGGGAAGTCTTATCTCAGTAGTACAATCTAAAAAGCAAGTGTGATTCTTCAGTGATTGAGGAAATGTGGCAATTCAAGTGATTCACCCACAGGTCAATTTTAGTAGAGCATTAAGAATTTCAGTTTTCAAAAACAATCAAACTCAAAGCAGACATTTCATCAACAGCTCAAACGTAGCTCTCAGGTCATGCCTAAATCTGTCTTCTAATTGCCTAAATCTGTCTTCCAGAATGTTTTCTTTTCTCTTCCTTCTTGCAATTGTGGCCTTTGTTTTTCTATCCCTTCCTTAGGAATTTTGGTCAAATTTTGGAGTACACTTTACCAGTGTGAGGTGGCTGAGCATGCTGTGCTATCCTTCTTTGTTTTACATATTTCTCTATTTTTCTGCAGCTTTCCCATTCTTGATGGCCCACAAAACTGTACAGAGCCTTCTGGTCATGTAGAATGGCATCAAGGGGCTAAATTAGGTGAGGGCAAAGTGTGGCAAAAAGTAGGGTTACCTTTAAATGTCAAGAAAATAAAAACAATGACTGCAACCTTATTTCCTGGCATATAGGACTCATTTTCCTTTCCTGAAAAATACTATTGGAAAATGGGGTGCATTTTATACACTAGTGCATCTTCTATGCCAGCAAACAGTATTTGCCAGCATAGAAACGAGGTGCATCTTATACGCTGACAAATATGGTATTTATGTGAGTTTAAGTGGAAGATAAAGTCATCAACATAGTTAAAAAAATCTACCTTGGTTCAGTGATGAATCAAAATGGAGATAATTATAATCTCCATTTTGATTCATCGCTGAACCAAGGTAGATCAGAAGGTTATGATTTGAACGGGCATCTATGAAAGAACTAAATTCCAAAGTTAGGATTGTCCATACCGCCGTATTTCCAATTTTTATGGATAGTTGTGAAAAGTGGACAGCGAAGAAAGCTGATAGGAAGAAAATGGATTCATTTGAAATGTGTGCTGGAGGAGAGTTCCATGACTAGCCTTGTTTGTTGTCATGTATCTTCAAGTAATTTCTTACTTTATGGCAGCCCTAAGATGACTCTATCATTGGGTTTTCTGGAGCTAAGAGTGTGTGACGCACCCAAAGTCAACCAGTGGGGCCATTTTCGCATTAGACTGTTATAGTGCTATTATTCCACTTTCAACATCCTATGGAATCCGGGGGTTTGCAGTTTAGGGAGGGGCCTCAAAGGCTTCAAAGGCCCCTTCCTAAATTGCAAACCCCAGGATTCCATAAGATGTTGAAAGTGGAATAATAGCACTTAATAGTCCAGTGTGGAAATGGCCTGGGTTTCCATGACTGAATGAGAAATCAAACCCTGGTTTCCAGGTTCATAGTCCAACACTCAAACCATTACACTAAGTTGGCTCTCCAAACCTTGTTATCCCAAGTGATTTCTGAAATAAGCATGTTAGCTAATATCTCTGACTCCCTGTGGAGGTCCACTATATTAATGAAAGCTCCACATGTTCAATACTGGACAAATCTATTTTGACAGGAGACTTGTAAATAATATATAAAGAATTGCATCTAATTTCCTCTGCCCAATGAATTTGCACTGCAGTTAAAGAGTTCAATTGCTAGGAGAGCAGAGAAAGATAGGCTGTCAAGCTCAGGACTCTTCTTTCAAAGTCTGACTGAGCAAAAGAGAATGAGTATTCTTTACCTTTCTTCTATTTTATTCCTCACATTCTTTCAGATTCCAATCAATTGCCCCATTCATCAGCACATCATTTGCCACTTTCCCTCCTGAGTGAAGAATTCATTCCCATTAAAACTCTGTTAGCTTCAGTTCTCAACTTAGTCATTAGTAACTTTCTAAGACAGTTCCTTGGGGGTGGGCAAGAGGATGAAGAGGTTCAATAGCATTTATCTGCTTCCAAACAAGATCTAATATTCAACAAACTAAAGGTTTCACAGATAGAGCCTTCCTTTACCCATAATTTCATGGGACTACAGGGAAATTCTGATAGCTCTTCTAACACAGACATGGGATGGAACCTTATTTTCCAAAGTAAGATTAGTATATTTATGAGGATATTGATAGAAAACATTTCTGCAGAAGCATATTTTTTTTTCCTTTTTCAAAATAACCTTCACTGGATTCAATTTTGGTATTCAGAAAGTATCTAAGGTATCTGCTCGGTGTGTGCCTTCAGGTTGTTTCCAACTTATGGTGACCCTAAAGTTAACCTATACTGGGATTTTGTTGGCAAGATTTGTTCAGAGGGAGGTTATCTTGTCTTCCTCTGAGAGAATGTGGCTTGCCCAAGGTCATCCAGTGGGTTTCCATGGCTGAGCAGGGATTTGAACTCTGGTCTCCAAAGCTGCATTCCAATGCTCAAACCACTACTCCACCCTGGCTGGCTGTATTGTATGATATTTTTTGCAATAAGATGAGGTTGTTACCCCATAACATGGGTGACTCAGTGATACACCCACGATGCCAGTACCTCCACATGACAAAGGGGAATTAATTAGGTCAAATTAAGAGGCCTGCAAGGAGAGTGGTAACTTAATGAGACCTACCACCTATGTTTATGAGGTCTTGCAGGAAAGAACCAGCCAGAGATTTCAAATGTGAAATAAAATGTGTTTTATTGAAAGAAAGTCATACAAGCAGACAAAGATCCAAAACTCACACACACATACAAGCACTAGCCAAAGGTAAAGGGAGGAAAGTGTGGATAGAGGACTTTCAGGCTTGAGGTAATATTTATGGGTCTGGAGAGCAGCAAAGAAAGCAGTGACATGGCTTAGATAGGCACCTAAGGACATTTCTTGTTCTGGAATCGTGACATTCAGAAAGGTGAGAGACTGCACTGGACAGCCTGAAATCAGGGATTCTTATACTCAAAAAAATATCCTGCAGGTATGAGTGTGAATCATTCTCTCAGCCAAGCAAACAATGGTAGTTGCAACACAAACAACAAAGTCCAGGTGGAGCTAATGATCTTAGTGTTTAGGTGACAAAAGGATAATGGTTATTGTAATAGCTGAGCATTATGGAGAGGTGGGGAAACAATAGAGAAACATCCAGTTGTTCAGGGTCAGAGTTAAGATAATCACAATTTTTTGGTGATTTCCCCTTTCAGCTTTGAGATGTCTGGCTCTTTAGCACAAGTTTATTGTCTTGAGAGTGACTGTGCCCGACTGTGACTTCAGCATTTGCCTAGGAGGTGGGTGTGGCTGACCTGCCTTCCTATCTCACATTTATAGTCAGTAATCTGTCTCTTCCAGCGTGACCTCCCAGTCACCTGAGGTATTATTTATATCAACACTAATTAATATTGTTCCAATTAGATAATATTGCCAATTAAACCATGCCAATTGTGGAGGGTGCACAGGGCTACAACAGGGTGGTCTTCATGTATTTTTGGACTCCAACTGCCATCAGCTCCATCAATCATAGCCAATGGTAAGGGATGACAAGTCCTGTGGTCCAAGATGTTTGGACAGAGCACAGGTTCCTCAACCCTATCTTAGAAGATGTAAGAGAGCAAAGATGACATGTTTCTGTTGTGGATGCTAATGTGAAATACCCATGTGAGCAAGCTTTTCAAAATGCAAGACTCAATGGCCTCTTGAAGAGTATCAGTTTGCATTGCCATTATGCACTGAATCAGAACTGTCCTAGATGTAAGATGGGAAGTCAACTTCTATGACTCATTTCAATACATGAGTCATTTAGATAGCAACTGTGTCCTGGTAAGTAATTATGACCAATATAATCTCCTCTTTACATTGTTGGTGTGGTGTCTAACAGCTTCAAGCTGATAACCAGAAAGTTTGCAATTCAACTCTCTCCTCTCATACTCTCCAACCATTGCAGTTTGGCAGAGATAGTCCCAAATAATGTTCTTTCATCACCATTTTTCAGGTACTTCTGAAGTGTCCCAGTTTCTCTCCTGCTGCTCCTTTGTGTTCAGTTGTATCAAAGCAGTTTTAAAGTGCAAAAGCAGTTTGCACTCAACTCAGCAGGAGGGAGTGGAGCAGAACGGGTGGAGTCTTGCCTTTCCCAATAGGTGCAAGCATAAGCAAACTGCTGAACGTCTTACAACTTTGTGTTCTTCCTCTTTACGTCTTTCATCTTGATCAAATTCTTATGTTGCTCGGCTCCATATCTCCCAGTTTTCCCAGTGCAATGTTGGTGGGTATGTCCTCTGACATACAACATATTAGGCAATCTAAGACCTGAGTAGTGATTTCAGTTCATTTTTTCTAAAAAAATATGTCCCTACTTCCTGCAAATCCTAGAATTTCACCTAGTTTAATTTTTTCCCTTATTTCTGAACCACTCGTCCTGACAGAAGTATTTTTCCAGTTTATCCCTGGGTCACAAAGGATTGTCTTAGCCTGGGGGGATGTAAGGAAATTGCCTCACATAGCCTTGGGGAAAGGCCAAAACAAATTGAGTACCCCTGAGATATCTGTATTAAAAATATGCTTTGGATGTGTTGCCACCCAAAAGCAGAGTTCGCTTGCCCAATGCAACAAGCCAGTCACTACACCGAGGTAGGGACCACAACAGGAACAGCTTTATTTTGTCTGCACAGCCAGGTACAACTTGGTGATGCTCACAAAGCAAGTTCTATACCCAAAACAACTTATACAGCTCTTTTCAGCACACCTTTTAGCAACTTCTTGACTCTAATTGGTCATCTACTTTATGTAACCCTTTTACTACACTGTTCAGGCCTACCTCATTATACAGCTCCTACAGGCCAGCTTAAACCAATTCTTTCTATATTTTTCCACGCTAGGATTAAGTGGCATTTAAGTTGACTCCCCACTTCTCTTTTCTTTGCATTTCCTTCTGTCATGTCATCAGTTGCATCCATGATTCAACATCATCAGGTAGCATTGTTCCCAGGCTGCCCCCCCCCTTTTTTAATCTTCTAAATCAAAAGAAGAAAAAGTGGAAAGAAGGACAAGACAGAAACCTCACAACCTCATATTAAAGCAAAGGAAGATGAGGGTTCTGTAAGACCACAAGTTGCTTTAAAAAAAAAAAAGTCTAGATTCTTTTATTTGGTGTTTTATGCAGGAGTTGTCAACTCCTTGAATTAATTCTCATCTTCTTTCTCTCTCAACATCATGAAGGCATATGCTCAGATTGATAAGACACTGAGGAAAAAAAACACATTTTAATGTCCCCATGCATAAGTTCCCCTTGGAGAATTTGTGTACTTGTATGACTCAGGAAAAAAAAAAAACTAAAAAGGGGAATTTTGATGCAATTGTAAGTATAGGAGCATCCTCAAGATTGCCTTTTTTTTTTTTTTTTTTGGCTGTGGTTTATCAGTGTGCACATATGGTCATAAGTAACACAGAGGGAAAAAAGATGCAAAGGAATGCCAGGAACTGTAAGATGCTAGAAATAGTGTGTACTTCAATCTGGAAATAATTAGGCTGTGAAATTATCCCACTTGAGACTGCAATTCAACATCCTCTCAACACTGTGTAAACATCGGCATGCAGAGATATGCTCCTCCTGCACTGTGCAACTCCCATTCAGAATAGTAACATTGTGCAACATATGTCAGTAACTGACTACCATCCTAAAATGTGAAATTGCAATGTGAAACTGCAACATGCAATGCACAACCATAAAGCAGAATGTGAAACTGTAATGCACGGATACAGTGTTCAACTACGATATACAACATTGCTGCATGCACAACTCTACTTCTGTCACTGTCAGAGGAATACATCTGTTACACCCAGCAAAAAAATTCACCCCTCATGCATAGCATAACTTATGCATGCTTATGTTACTAACCAGATATCAGCCTTAAGCTGAAATTCAACTGAAATGTAAAAGGCAGTTGGGGTGGGAACAAAAAGTTCAATGAGGAACAATTGGAAGAGCTGTGCATGCTTATCATAAAGGAGATAATGGCCTTTTCCTCAGGGGGGAATTAAAATGGTGCAGTGTGTCCTCTACGGAGGTCATCTGCACCTCGGAGTGGACTAGGTTTGGACTACTTACTGGAGATCTACACCTCAGTCCGCTCCAAAACGCCCCTAACTGGTCCTCCAGCTCTCTTTTTTCTGGAGCGTGCCATTGCATGCTTGCTCCCTTGTGCAGATTCACAGGCTCGCACCACCGTGAGCCTGCGATCTGCGGAGGGTGGGCTTTAGGCATGGCGAGCTTCACGGTTGGTCGGGACCCACGACCAACCAGAAGCCGCCATTTTGGAAGCCGGAGCAGTGCAGATCTAAGACCTTGCACTGCTCCGATTCACCCTGGACCGGACCAAGGAGTCAAAAAATCTGGTGAGTAACGGCACGGAGCAATTCCCTCACCCTGTGCGGAAATGGCCAATATTAAGGGGAATCACAATAATTGTCTTTGGATATATAACAGTTGTTGTGCAGAAGGTGGAACAAACTTGTTCTTTGTTGAACCAAAGGGCAAGATTAAATAAATGGGTAGATGTTGCACTGAAGTAGATTTTTGGGTAAACATTAGGGGAATGTTTGTGAGAGCTGTTTTGGTGGAATAGATTGCTCACCTTCACTGGAGGTTTTCTTCTTCTTCTTCTTCAATACTGAAAATTTATATACATCACATATCATTTGCCTTATTTCATATTATACACCCTTCTTACATAAGTTTTCAATCAATTTTCAATACTTTCTGCACATTATTCAATATTCCTTAATATTTCATTTAATCAGTCCCTCTTTCTCCCTCCCTCTCTATCCACCCAGAGGACCTTCTCTTCTATCGCTCCCAAGTTATGGAATGGCCTGCCAGAAGAGACCTGGTATATTACCAGTCTTGACTGCTTTAAAAAAGTAGTCAAGACTGTTCTCTTCCGACAGGCCTTCCCAGACTAGTACTCCATCGTCCTCCTGTTCTTTAATAGTTAGTTGATTGTAGTTAATGTGTTTAGGGGGTTGGTTTTAGATGGGTTGGTGGGTGGGAAGGATTGGTTATGTTTTAATGCTTTTAATGTATTTAATGTATTGTTGTAATACCGCCTCGATCCATGGGGAGAGGCAGGACATAAATAATAATAATAATAATAATAATAATAATAATAATAATAATAATAATAATACACATTTTATATTAACTATGTTTTTTACGAACAATTTTCTCTCCCCCTTTCCTTCTTTTTTTATTTTTACTTCCCCATCCCCCCCATCTTCCTTTCCTTATTCTGTGTTTTCTCCTCTCCAATCTCTCTTTTTTTCTTGTTCTAAACCTCCTTCTTGTGAAATCACTTTTTGTTATTGTATTCTACCTTCTTTTTTCTTTCTTTCTCAATCTATATTCCCTTCACTGGAGGTTTTCAAGCAGAGGGTAGATGGCCGTCTGCCAGCAGTTCTGTAGTCGTGTTTTAAACCTTGCAGTGAACAGGTGGCTGGACATGTTTTATTCTACCTCCACCCCAAGTTCCTTATAACTCTGTGCTCTTGTGAGTGGGACATAGTAAAGGCCAGCCTTGATACATGTTGGGGTTGCGTTGCTTTATTTGTGGTGTGAATTGAGACTGTTATGAATGGGAAGAGCCAGTTCCATATGGAAACATTTTTGACCACAGGGATGTGTTCCAATGGAGCCAACATAGCTGCAAAGTTAACAATTTTACTCAACCCATCACTGACTTTAAAAAGGTTTAAAGTATAAAGCACCACAGTTTATTTTTACCAGGCTAAATAAATTTCAAGCTGCAGGAAAGGAGATTCCACCTGAACCTCAGGAAGAACTTCCTGACAGTCAGGGCTGTCCGGCAATGGAATCTGCTGCCTCGGAGTGTAGTGAAGTCTCCTTCCTTGGAGGTTTTTAAGCAGAGGCTTGATGGCCATCTGTCGGGAATGCTTTGAGGGTGTTCCTGCATGGCAGGGGGTTGGACTGGATGGCCTGTGTGGTCTCTTCCAACTCTACATTTCTATGATTCTATGATTCTATCTATGATTCTAAATGTGCAAGTGGTCTCTAGAGACACCAGAAGAAAGAACAGTTGTTGATCCCAAGGAGGCTTGGCTGAGGCCAACTGGCTTGTCAGCAGTTGACCATTCCCCTTCAGAAGGGCACACAAACAGCAAGCAACTGATAAAAACTATGGCTTTCAGCCAAAGGAAATGTTTTCTTTCCAGCAGCCCCATGGCTGAAGTTGCTTTCTTCCCCTAACTACTCCTAGGCAGTCCAAAAAAAACAAAAACAAAAACCCAACCTCATCAGCTTTTCTTACCACTCAAAACTCCATGCCAAAACCCAAACAGCCTTGCTTTCTCACCTTACCTTCCTAGCTTTCCCACTTCACTCAACTGCACAGATGCACTGAGATTGCTATGCCTTGCGAGTGAAACTTTCATTTCTTTATTTCCGTGGAAATGTTGTATACTGGGGCAATGTAAATTGTGGCTCAAGTACAAGGGAATCCAGAGGGGGAAAACCAAGGGAACAGAATGAAGTTCATGATACTGTGTGTGTGTTTGTGTGTGTGTGTGTGAGAGAGAATGTGTGTGTATGTATGTGTACATCAGGCATAATCCATTACATTTGAAATATAAACAGCTTTAGAAGAGAGTTTGGCACTTTACAGCAATACTCCTCAACAAGAAGGTCTGAATATTGCTGGACTTCAACTCCCAAAAGCCAATAATCAGGAATTCTAGGAGCTGCAGCCTAAGAACACATCTGAGTGTGAACCACAAATTTAAAGGATTTCAGACCCAGTGAATTCAATGGAGTGAGTTTTAAGTAGTGCATTGTTTTTTAAAACATTATACTGAAACAGTTTTGAATAGTTTTTGTAAGGTTGCCCATTGCTCTCTTGTTTACGCATTTATCAGATCCAGAAACACTTAACACCAGCAATATGACAACTTCATAATCTCTTACTGACCAAGCATTTCCCTATAAATAAAAATGCACAAGACTGGTAAGGCTACATATCTTCAGCACTTGCATCCAAAGTTATTTCTCTCTGTTGCATGAACTTAAGCAAAGCACAGACACTTGGGAATCATTACATTACCTTTAAAACACTCTTGAGAAAAACGTAAAGAGTGGATAAGAATTCTATAGTAGATAAAAGAGGGAAGGGAAAGAGGTTATTTTAGCATCTTGTACAGTGCTTGGCTGAGTTTTCTTTATTTTTTCCCGTTTTCCTAATATATTATCCCCATCTCTACAGCTGTTAGCCTAATTGGATGATTTCCTGTTTGAAATGCAGAGTGATTTAAAGCGACTAGCAGTTGTTCGGGTATCCTCCCTTTGTAGGACATAACATCATCTGACATCTTCATCTTCCTTCCGAGATGCAGCGTCTTTTCAGACTGATTGCTGCTTCCTCCATCACCCTTCAGGTTCTCTGACTTCCATATAAGTGCTCTAATTTAGAGAGGTTGATTATTCAAATGAAAGAAATGAAGAATCCAAATCAAGCTGCCTTTTTTCTGATAATGGCTTCCTCTTATGATACACAAGATGCAATCTCCGGACTTCTTTATTGGATTCTTTATCCCCTACAGGGCTGCTGAATCCCATTGTATACCTGGACTGATATCTGCTGAACGTTTAAAGGGATAATTTGCACAAAAACTCATGGAGCATAAAACAGATAGCTTCAGGATTTATTGAATGGAGAAGGAGTTGAGTTTGCTTTAAAAGAACTGCACATTAACTTATTGGAGCCACAACAAACAAAGATAATAAATCATTCAGTGCTGGGAAACAGAAGTTTCCTAACAAGACTTTCTCAAATATTCAGAAAGAACAGCACCTATTCACACGTGCACAATCACAGAGATAGGAAGATTAGTTTAAAAAAAAACACACACAAAAAGGTGGGGGTCTCTACATTTTACAGTTGAAAGCTTAAACATATTAATTACATTTACATGGATAAGCAGACATTTGTTACACTTAGGTTAATCCTAAGGGCTTATTCAGACTGGCCAAAAGCCTTGGAATTTGGTGGGAGCTGTACCTGTATTTATCAGGATTTGTAAAATACTTATAAGGCATATCTCCTGTCCTGATCTATTTCTTGTGAATTTCTGGGTAGACAGTGATAGTGGGGGAAGAGTGCAGAGGGATGTGTTGAGTACATGGAGAGCCTGCCTCTCCCACAGTTAACCACACCTAAAAGCAGGGGAAAAGAATGGATATAGCTCCAGTATACTTAGGGTGTGATTGGATGTGGGAGTGGGTACTATCTTTATTGTTCTTGTTGTGTCCCTTCAAATAGTTTGACTTATGGAAATCTTAAGATACAGATGTCACAGGGTTTTCTTAGCAAGATTTTGTCAGATGGGGTTTGCTTTGCCTTCCTCTGAGGCCGAGAGTGTGACTTGCCTGAAGCCACTTGTGAGTTTCTTTGGCCAAACACACATTTGAACCCAGGGCAAATTCCACACTAGACTGTTATAGCACTATTATTCCACTTTCAACATCCTATGGAATCTTGAGGTTTGCAGTTTAGAGATGGACTTTGAAAGTGGAATAATAGCACTATAACAGTCTAGTGTGGACTGAGAGCAGGTCTCCAGAGTCATAGTCCAATGCTCAAACCAGTGCTCTCACAGTGCAACCTTTACTAGGTGTAAAATCCAGAAACAGAATAACCTGACATTTCTTAGGACCATTGGCCCATCTAGAGCAGCCATTTAGTTAATTTTTTAAAAAAACTAATTTACATTGGTTTTCAATGTGAAAAGCCTTGCCAGAATGATTGTTGAAAATATCAACCATGATTTTACTAGTCCTCTCATTCCCCTTGTGAGCTTGGAAGAGACAAAAAATGCTAAATTTAATGTTTAAAAACTAATTTTTCCTCCATTGGCTAAAGGGCAAGTGTAATATTGACTACAAGTTTGTATTAACAAGTACCTTCCTTATAAGATGTGTGTGTGTGTGTGTGTGTGTGTGGAAACTGCTGGTGAAACTGGAAAACCTCTCTGGCTTAAGACATGAAGGATTGAAACAGAAGCTAAAAGGAAGTCTTTCTCTGGTATCTTTAAGGAAAATTATAGAATTTACTATTGAATGTACTCCTAAAATGTGTGGCTTAATCAGACATTAAGCAATGAGTTCTGTCTCCTAGTGTGACGTCTTGTTTTTGGTAAGAGGTATCAGTGAGAACGCCTGGATGAACACCTACCTGTGCTACTTGTTTCTTTGTTTTGGAGGATATCCCTAAAGATTCTTTCCTCCAATCCAAGTACCCTACGAAAGAGAGCCTAGATTTGAGATGATTCACTACAGGAGAGGGAACATCTTAAAGGTTCCATAAAGAGCCCTTTATGTAAGAAGGGTCTACTTGTTACCTACATCTTTGAGCTCTGAAGATACTTTCTGCCTGTTGATATTGGAGGTCTCTTTGAGAAACACTGCTGAAATTGCTAGTCTAGTTCCCTTCAGACTGAAATCCCTCTCTCTCAGATCCCCACAATCCATTTTTTTCCCCTGAGGGAATCTTACTATACTGTCTTTCTTTAAATTCTGTTCTGTTCTGGTTCATTCATCCTCCTCTTTTTTGTACTGTTCCAAACAAAGGTACCTCCCAGCTTCTCCTCAGGTAAGTCTAAGAAGACCTAGGAATAGTAAATTCTGTCACCGATAAAAATCTATATTTTGGGGAATATATTCCCTGTGCATTAGGAGCTTCTCACTAATACTGTTTGTGTGTGTGTGTGTGGCGTGTGACTTAGGAAGAAATCTTTATTGACCAAATCTTGACCCCTGCTATCCTATTCTCTCCTCTTCCCTTCAACATCCTCTGAATTTCAGATTGCTTAGCCTCAAAACCTTTCAGACTTCTGAGTTTGCTATCTAAGTTATTATTTCTCCCTCATGTAACAATCCTCTTAAATTACCGTGTTATCTACCATGCAGAATTGTACCGCTTTGGTTTCATTTTAACTGTCTTTTTCCCCTCCTGTGGAATTCTGTGATTTGTAGTTTGGTGAGGTGCATAGGATTCTCTACTTAGGGGTGAAGTGAGACAATAGTCATGAGAGAATGGGCTGTTAGAAGACAGATCTGTAGAATACACCTGCCAAGATGTGCATGCATAAGTTTTAAAATAAAACCTCTGAGGACAGCAAGGATTAACTGCAAAGCCTAACTCTAATCCAAAAGCTGGCACCTGTTCATTATCTACCACCATCAAGCTTACTAAATTTCCTGATTATATTGTTGAAATACTGAATATCCACCAGCCAAGGTTTTCCCTGTCCCAGCATGTGATCCTGTTGTTGGTAAACAATGCGTTATAGACAGAAAAGGTCATGGAAAGAAAATATAACCCTTGGGCATAAGGTGATTATCTTAAAACTTTTGCCAGTCAGGATAAAGAATATTACTTAATAATACCTTTCAGGTGAACTTTAGTCAGCAAAACTGAGACCACACCTTGAGACAGTGAAAGACTGTGAAATACACAAACTTAAGCGAGCCTTAAGGGTCTTTCACACCTGAGAGCCTTTAAAAAAAATTCCAGATTCAAAGATAATTGATTCTGGTACTGAGGCATACTTGAAGCATCAACCAACACCAAGCATCAACCTCTGCTTGCTTCTTCTTCTGGAGGCCTCTTGGTGAAGTCACCATCTTAGCTTTGCTCCTTTCCCGCTGAAATTACTGCCTAGCTACCCCTTGCTCCATTTAAGCTGAAATCACTCTTCCAGAACCTCAGAATCTGGGATTTCCTCAAAAAAGTCTTGTTAGCTTGTCTTCTTTCTTAAGGTGCTGACTGTGGCTTAGAAGATTAATCTTTTAAATTAATCTGTCCTCTTTTTCTTAACACTCTTTCTGCCAGGCATGCTCCTTAGCGTCTCACAAGAAAAGTCCAACCGGGCCAAAGAGGTGTAACTTTTGACAGCTCTAAAATCTGTCTTTCAGGGAGAATTTTCTGTACACACTGCAGCTCTCCCAAACCTTCCCTTCTTTTTTTGGTGTGTGTGTGTTTGCACATGCATAGGCATGCAGATTAGGGGAAGTATTCCATTGTCCTTACTTTTGAACCTCTTCTGTGTCTCCTTAACTCTCCCTGCTTTTCACAAGCCTCACAGTGGTTAATTTCAAACCTTGCAAATTTGCTCCTTTTGAGTTAGTATCTTTCTGTCTAAAGCAAAGCAATTGTACTCTGTTAGGTATTTGAACTTTGTATGTACTGTTTGCTCTTTATGGAGCTCTACCATAATATCTGCTCTTCTCCAATGTGTATATTCTGTATACCTTGATGGCTGTGTGTTCAGCAAAATTCCCCTTTTAGAGAACTCTGTATGAATGTGGTTTATTGAGTCTAGTTTGCCTAAGATGTATTATTGGCCAGGGTCAGAAGATGCCTGATTGGCATGTATACTCAGAAGATGTATGG
Source organism: Ctenosaura bakeri (assembly GCA_948474755.1). Lineage (NCBI taxonomy): Eukaryota > Metazoa > Chordata > Lepidosauria > Squamata > Iguanidae > Ctenosaura > Ctenosaura bakeri. Next base: position 28,994 of record CAOLHI010004908.1, on the reverse strand, counting down.
GTTCATTAATGTGTTCTGAGGCCATACCAGGTAAAAAGGCAGAAACTAAAATAGGAAACAAAAGGGTTGGGGCATCGGTCATATAAAAGAGGTAGAGAAATGCTTTTCTAGATAATGACAAAACAACCTACAATTATTGCATTTCATTTGAAAATATATTGCAAACTTTCCAACAAAGCAAATCAGTTTTAAAAAAATACTATATTTTGGACATGAATACAAAACAGTTGTGCAAACTAAACAAGAGTGACTAGGAATTAAATGCAAAATTGGGAACTGAAACAAATTTCATGGAAGTGGGCATAATTCTTACAGAGCAGTGCCCTCGCTCGCATTCAGCACCCTCCTCCCCTCCACAATCTGTTATACTCTTATCTCTTTTGCTGTTCCCTGATCTATAGCATTAGAATTTTCTGGCAGAGAAGTCTAAGTCCCTAACCAAACTATAAATCCCAGGATTCCATAGGATTGAGCCTATGTAGTTAAAGTGAAAAGTTCAGTAGTTAAAGTGAAATCAAAGTGCTAGAATTCTGAAGTATGGACAAAGCCTTAGATGGTTATTTGTCTTATGCACTTACTGTTTATTACTTATGAAATTCTACCATAACTGCTGTTCCTCAATGCAATCACTATGGATATTTTGATTCTCTTGGGTTTAATTGCCAAATATAATTTGATATAAAAAGATTGGCCATTCCAAACTGTTCCTCTTCACGTGCTTGTGAGGCCCCCGGATAAGCACACACATGGACACGGCCAAACGGCTGAAAAATACAAGAAAAATCCCAGGCAGGCCAGTAATTTTCTGGCACGCAGCTTCAGGAGACCTCCAGGCTAGTATACTTTAAAACTAAGTTAAGTATGCATCAAGCATACAAAAGATTCTCTGCCCCAAACCGTCAGCTTGATGAGATTATTGCTTCTGACTACCCAACTGTCAAGCACTCTCCATTTGCATACTGTTTGCATTATTGACAACTCCGTCAAAATCCAATCATCTTAAGTGCTGACCTTTCAGAGGCTTTGTCTCCAACTCAAAACCCATTGTTTTCCCCAGGAACAGACTACCCTACAGGTACATTTCTCCCTATAAGAACCCCTGATTTTGAGCACTTCCTCAGATTGCTCATGGTTGTCATTCCACCTTGCTGCCGCTCCGTTTGACGAGCCTTCCCCTCAGCTTCCATGTGCTGAGAATCTTCACTCCAGACTTACTGACTTTCTTCTGACTACCTGGGCTACAGGATCAGGTGTAGTATTTCCCCTGGAAATCCTTCTTGAAATCCCCTATCAACTTTCCTCCCTTTATTTTATTAGGTCTGTGTGAGTGAGTACATAAGTGTGCAGTGACTGTCTTTTAAATAAAGAAAACAGTTCTAAACTAATTTTGCTTGGTTTTTGACTCAGTCTGAACCCGTAAAAATTGGGTTTAAGATCTTGCTAGGTTACCCTGCCTCTCGTAGTGCTACAGCTTGTGCTCTGGCTAATTCCTATTCTCCATTATTTGGAGCACATTGAGGTGTCCTCCAAGGGACCCCAGAAATCAGGGTAACAGAGGCCAGTTACAAGATGAAAAGGCTCTTACATGTGAATAGACTCAGAACGTGTCAGTTTGTTCTTGTACTCCAAGAGCATACCTCAGCACAATGAGAATATAAATGCATATATACAGGAAAGATGTCGGGGGAGGAAATCAGGTGGTATAAAACAGGAAGAAATGGAAGAGGAAGAAAGAATAGTGGATAATGAAGCTGTGCTAAATCCCACTCCAGGATTCCAACAATCAATATGTACAGGCTTCCCTTACTACTTATCTGACAGGTTAGGCACCAGAGCATTGTCAGAAAATGGAATTGGTTGAAAAGCAAAACCCATGTACCATACTGTAGGAAGCATAAAGGACTTACAGAGACTTACTAGGAACCGATCGTGTGTGTGCCACTTGTGAAGTCTCTCAGCCAGCTTAGTGGCTTTTCCTCCCTCTCTGTTCACTTTGCAAGCAGTGTGTTCGTGTGAGTGGTTCCAAGTGAGTCTCCATAGGCAAGAAGAACTAATGAAAGAGCAGAACCCCTGTCAAATTAATGGAACTTGTCCTTAATTTGGAAGCATCAAACAGTTGTCAAATAACAGGGCTTCAAAAGGTGAGGGCTTATTATATAAACCCAATGCGTGCTTTGATAGCTAATCTTTGATAGCAGGCTGCTGCATGTGTGGACTGCTCTTTGAAAAGGCTTACACATGTAGAAGATCAGAAAATGCTGGATATTATGTCAAAAAACACAACAGTTCTTGACAGGGTGCAGCATTGATTGCATGTGTGACCATGCTCATATTGTAGGGACTATCTTGTGCATTTAGAATTCATTTGCAAGAGTTGTTTAATAACAGAATATAGAACTGAATGTCTCGTAAAACAGACTTCACTTTTTATTTATACACACAAAACACACAGAGAGAATACTGAACACAACTGAACCATGTGCCTATTAGTGTCATACACCTATGTAGGTTCCCTTACACATGTGGTTGCATTTTTTTGGCTCTTGTGCAACAGTTCTATTCACTTTATGGTTGTGTAAGTTGGATTCCACAAGTGTAATCACTTTAGAGGGGCCTAAATACCATTTTTACTATCAGTAAGAGTAGAGTCATTGAATCATTTTGGTATACTTAAGTGTTGCTTCACCATTCAACAATTGATTCAAGAGATCCATTCTACTTTGCAGTAATTTCAATCATGCAGGTGGGCATTTTTGGATGACACTGTGGATAGAACAGTGTTATTATTCAGCCAAAGGATGGTATAATGTAACTGCCATATAACTTCATGAGTCTAGATTTACATTACACCAATATGTTGTTGGATTTCAACCTAAATGTGCACTACATTAATTGCAAGGTGAAAAACAGGCAAAGCTCTTGTACCTTTAACTGTTGTGCAGAAGAGGGAATTTCATAGGTTTTCCTTGTCACACAAGTTCCACCTGATATTTCCTTTTTGATACACCCATCAAAGGTACAAGAGCCATGTCCTAGTTTTTACCTGGCAACCTCTTCTCTCTTTATATAGTCTGTAGAAGAGAAGGTTAAGAGGGGACATGATAACCATATTTAAATATTTGAAAGGTTGTCATGTGGAGGAGGGAGTGGGCTTGTTTTCCGCTGTTCCTGAGAATAGGAAAAGGAGCAATGGATTCATGCTGCAGGAAAGGAGATTCCATCTGAACCTCAGGAAGAACTTCCTGATAGTCAGAGCTGTCCGGCAGTGGAATATGCTACCTCGGAGTGTGGTGGAGTCTCCTTCTTTGGAGGTTTTTAAGCAGAGGCTGAATGGCCATCTGTTGGGAATGCTTTGATGTGTGTTCCTGCATAGCAGAGGGTTGGACTGGATGGTCCCTGTATTCTCTTCCAGCTCTATGATTCTATGATTAACTATGGCTGTTTCCTCTCTACACTGTAATAATGCTATTATTCCACTTTCAACATCCTGTGGAATTTTGGGGTTTGTAGTTTACTGAGGTCAATGAGCTCTCTGGCTGAGAATTCTAAAGGCCCCTCCCTAAACTGCAAACCCCAGGATTCCATAGGATGCTGAAAGTGGAATAATAGCACTATAACCATGTAGTGTGGAAATGGCCTATGTATGTAGGAAATAAATATATACACAGGAGACTTCTCAGAGAGAAACTTCTAGGCTCTACCTAGTTACTAGGCAACACTATTCCTTGTCAACTCTGTTTCCACTCAGTTCTGTTGATCAGCTCTGAAGTCTGGTTGATCCTTGGTAGTAGATTTCAAAAGTACTTCAAAATATAAAGAACAAATTAACCCTTAGGTGCATCTTCTCTGATGTGACCTATTACTATCATTAGTCCCACAGCTACAAAAAAAGCTATTCTGCTTTCCACATCATGGTGATACAATGCCTACAGGATATAGATATTAATGATAATACCTCCACCATGGATATATAAGTGATATTTATTGTTACAAAACAATCTGGAGACTACTGAAAGTAAAGGGAGGGTTATAGTTGTCAGCATTTGTTGTGTGGGTTGTTTTGTTTATCAGCTGGCATATTTCCATGCCAGTAGCAGCTAAATTTGGGAATGTGAAAAGCTGGTGTGGAGGTAGTCCATGCAATTGGGATGATGCATGAGGTAACTGGTTTATAGATCTCAAACTGCATGGGAATGTCTTTGGGTAGCTTTCGTGTGGGTGGAGTAACTTAACTTTGGTAGCATCTTCCAATTTCATAGGATTTTTATCATACCAGAATACCATGTTGCCAATGGTTGAATGCTCATGTTAATCCTCAAAATGGTGAAGTCATCAAGAGTTGAAACTTCTCCACTGGTCCTGCATGTCAGGAACCTTTTCTTAGTAACAGATCTCAGCAGAAGGAATGCAATGAAACAAACAATCTTCCTACTTCCTGCATTAAAATGATTAGGAAGTGTCTGCTTTTGGAGAATTTGTAAGAATATAAATTAATGTGACACTGGGAAATACATGCTTGTACTCTTGCAGTTAATATACTCTCCCAATGAAACTTGGCCATGGCCTCAACATGAATGATAAATAAAAATTTCCAACCATTGGCCATCAATTTACATACACAGATCTATATGACAATTTCATGTGTCTCACAGACTTATTGGCTTTTCTTTTTAAAAGGAAGTTGTTAATTCCTAAGACCAGAGATCTGAAAATAGGTCAGTTTTATTTCATTTTCTCAGAATCTTTCTGCCATTTCCCAGAATCCAACCTGCTTTGTCATTTCATTAAAATACTTTACCAGTTTGCAAGCCCTCTCCTAAGAAATGGATGCATATTTTGATACGTGAGTTTCCTATTTTATGCATTTGTTGACCATTTTTTAATGTACACTTGAGAAAATGTATTTTCCTATGATTGTCTGCATGAATCAGGTTATGAATTTTTAGTTGAGTGAATTTATTTGTGCTCCATTTTTTTAAAAAAAATAAAAATCTGAAGGACACACATGCTTTTTAAAATAGTCTTTCAGACTGCAAATGGTATAAATTCATGACAATTCTAGGTTCATGTGAATTCTTCCCTATCCCTACTTGTGGCCAAAGAAGATAAAAAAAATTAATGGAACAGAAACTTCGAGACAAATAAAAAGCCATGCTTACAGCACCACCATCAATCTGCCATTCCTCCTATACTGTCAGATTGTATGCTTGCTGTCTAGTGCCTCTTTGCCATTTAGAAGTTTAAGTCTGTTCCCATTATCAGTAAGTGTGGGTATAAAAATTGGCTAACTCTCTCATTAGCATTAATTAGAATTACTTCTGTAAATCCCTTGACTATCTACTTGAGAATAAAACTCCATGTTTTCAAGGAGATAAAGAAAATGCATTACAGATTCACTTGACAAAGTAGAAAGCATCAGATGGAGGATGGGAGGAGGAAAAGCAATAAACAGGAGATACAAAGAGAGATCCTTCTAGGCGCTGGTCGCAAGCGTAGAGCCCTTAGAGAGTTTCGCATTCAAAAACATGGCTTAGCAAGTTTTTGCTAAAAAGAGTTTTATATTCAAAAAGAGGGTTCTGCTAAACTAATTGCTTAGTATCTGAAGCTTTCATAAACAGATCAAGTTCAGAGTTAAGAACATCTCTGGCATACAGCCTATTCATCAGTCTGAAAATGTATGCAACCCTCAGCAGCTTCCTCTTAAATGTCTAAAGTGTTCCAACAGCTCCTGAAGACTGTTATTTCTATTATTTCATTTTCATCTCCTTTTTTGAGAACTTCTTCATACAAAAAGAACTGGTTCAGCCATTTACCTATTCAGTTTCCATTGGCATCTTCTGTTACAAGGTGATGATGGTGCTACAACAGGACTCAAAGTTGCTAAAGTTCAGTTACTAAAGATATGTGTATGGAACAGTGGTATGCACTGACTATGGTCTGGATGAAGCACTGATGATTTTAAAAGCAGCCCAGTTTGGACCAAATTAACTTAGACCAACTCATAAGTCCCTCAGTTTGACTTGGGTCAAAATTTGAATCTTAACATCAGAAATTCATATTCCAGTGTTTCCCTCTGAGAATCATTGAAAGGCAACACGCAGCAGTCCCTCTCTGTCCTGTTTGCCAGAATTGAATGAATTTTATACAAAAAGGGACTCTTGGGAAGGGATTATCTCTGACAAAATAGAGACAAAGGAGCAGGAAGCTGCTTCTGTACCTCTTTGCTCTATGCAAGAACAGACTTTACAATTGAAGGGCTTCCAAATGGACTTGTCCCCATTCATGTTGATTGGGAGAAGGCCATGACAGTTTGTAGTAATCGTAGCCAGAAACAGGCAAGATTAACTGTTAGTAGGGAAATATATAGTTAGGGGTTCCAGATGTCAGGGACCAGTTCCTCTTCACTGTTGCTCAGGGAAGAAATTTTGATGAGGGAAAAATTTTAGGGTAAGAGGAGTAACTGTAAAAGTGAGTGGTGTGCATTTGTGCATTTGTTTTCCATCTTAGACTTGGTATTTTTATTTGAATGACAATCACTGTGAAAATGTGCTTAATGTTTAATGCATCCTGCTTGATGACATCACTAGGAGCTTCTTCTTGTGACATCACCCCATGACATTACCAAGGAGTACACACTGTGACATCACAAGGAATTATTCCTAGTAGGAATGAAAAGCATATAAAAAAAATTCCAGAAATATTGAAAAAATTGGTTTCTTGAGTGTCGGGAAATAGTGACAAGTGAATCCTGAGAACAAGATGAGGATCTTTCCAGTTCAGGATTTGTTCTGTACAAAATGTACAGATTCAATATTTCTGGAACACACAAGCTAGGAGAGGTTGCAGCAATTTGCTTTTGCTTGAGCCTACAGGGAAGGGCAGAATTCTGCCCTCTCCTACCCTCTCCTTCCTGCTAATTTAACTGAATGCCAACTACTTTTGTACTTTGAATTCAGTTTACAGCAACTGAAGTAAGCTGCATACAAAGGAGGAAAGTGGAAGGAAGAAAGAGAAATTAGGATAATTTAAAGAAGCTGAGAAAATGAGATGGCAGAGAATTGGGACTGTCCCTGCCAGACTGGGAGAGCGGCCCCACCATGACATCAGAAGGGCTCATCCATAGGTCTTAAGGTTTTGTCCTTGATATTTCAGGTCATGTGGTAGTCCTGACCTGACAAGCCTAGTCTGCAGGCATATGAGAAAGCCAACTTGCTGAAGCTCAGTAGGTTTAGAAATGATGAGTGTCTAAATGAGAGACCAACTGTGATAGGCATGAACCTCACCTTGTGTTTCAGGATGTTGGACAGGATAGTAGATATGAATCTGTAAATAAATAAAATATAAATGGGTGGTGTACAATCCCATTGGTTCACATAATCAGTATGATTGTGCATTCACATATGCATGAAAATAATTAAAAAGTAGCATATAAATAATGGTTGAGACCTGACCAACCCCCCCCCCAATTAAACCTTGATCCAAGAGAATAAGGAAAAAGTAAAGTGGCAAAGTCCTGAGGAAGGAGAATGGATTTTACTACTTCAATTTTATGTATGCTTTCCTGAAAAAAGAAAGAAATCTTCTAATATATACAAACCTAGGACAGAAGGATAAAGAATGAGCTTTAATCTTTCCCTTTGAAATGTTAGTCATTCAATTTTACAATGTTCTATATATGAAACAGCATTTATTTAAAAACAAAGAAATCACATTGTCCAACTTTAGTCTGAAAAGCATGGTGTGTTCTACCATTTCAGGAGTCTGCCCTCTCCTTCCGAAAAATAGTCTTGAGGTGATATGGCCCTACATAACATGAAGTCCTAATATTTATGTACTGAAAATCTCCCCTTAACTATTAATTCTTTTTTGCGTTTTTTTCTTTTTTCAGGAGCTCATATCTAAGTGATAGACAAGAGGTTTGGAGGGCTTTGATGTCTGTGTTGAAATGCTACCAGAGAATGGAGATGGGACATTTCTCTAATCACCTCAAAAGCTTTTTGTAACTTGTCAGAAATGCAGTTATATTAAGTGCTTGTTCAGAGCCATCCTCCAGGAATAAAATAACATCAGTAACTCTAGTCCTAGGTACTCTTCTTACCTTCATTATCAATCTGAGAACAACATAGTAGAGGGGGTGCAAGTGAACCCCTGAACAGAAATATGGAACAAAAATAGAATTGGAATATAAAGGCTCACCCTTATATCTTTTACTAATGTGAAGGTGTGACTGGGGGATTCTAAAGTTGCAGTCCAGGAAAGTAACTCTTCCAGGAAATGTCTAGGATGAAGAAGTCTTTTGGGTTGGGCTGTTGAGTTGCCCCAGGAGTAACCCGCCAGGCTGGCTAATGTCAAGATCCAGAATTATGCCTCTTATTATATTCTCCCCCGCCCATGATCCACATTTCCAACTTCTCCCTACAGAGGGAAAGGACAGAAAGTGCCTCTTTGCACACCTTGACTGCCACCAAACAGAGTTAACATACACATTACCATCTCCTTCCCAGTTGAAATTATGAGCAGGGGCAGGGTTTGTGGGAGACAGAAGGGAAAGCAGAAGAGGCAGAAACTAGGGAGCATGCAATGAAATCCACAGAACAAAGTGGAAACAGGTCCCATAATGCTCAAAAGGAAGTTGTTTTATAAGTTTAAAAAACCAACACCAAGCCATTTTGGCTGGTGTGTACTCCCAAAGCTTTCCTCAAGAGCAATTCAGAATCAAAGTTCAGAAATTTCTGTAACTGAAAATCAATCATTTTCAATTCTTCAGTAAAAGGTCTGAGAGTTTTTGGTCCATAAATGTCTGAAGTTTGATTTTAACTTGACCCTGGGGAAAGGCTTTGGAGTAGATACAGTCGAAATACATTGGGCTTTTTTGAACTAACAAAATAACCATCATTTGAGGATCTGGAGACATGTTTTCAGTTTCTTCTGGAGAGACAGGGAGGGAGCTTTTATGGAACCTCCATGAGACAGAGGATGCCCTTGCCTATTGTAAGTACAGATGTAATTTGCTCTAACTAGATGAAGCTTATGATATGGTAAATGAACTAAATCAGCCACAACTATTTTTTAGTTTCTTCCAATACTCATAATTGAGCAGTGTCCAAAAGAAGGATGAGCAAAGATCACTTTGTGCTACCCAAATGCCTACTAAAAAGAATCACCATATACAAAGGAAGATTGAGGGAACTGGGCATGTTCAGCCTAGTGAAGAAAAGACTGAGAGGTAACATGACTGCACTCTTTAAATGCCTCAAGGGCTGTCACAGAAAGGAGGGGGCAGGACCAGGTTGCTCCAGAAGGCAGGACCAGGTCTAATGGTTTTAAGTTACAGGAGGCAAGATATCAATTGAATATTAGAAGGAACTTCTTGACTGTGAGAGTGGTTTGGCAACATAAAGAACTGCCTAGAGAGCTGGCGGGGTCTTCTTCCCTGGACATCTTCAAAAAGATCCTGGACAGTTATCTGCTAGGGATGCTTTAGCTAGACAGCTTGCACCAAGTCTATGTTTCTGTTATTCTGATTGACTGCCCACATATATAAAATATTAGAGAGATGATAGCTAGATGAAATATTAAATATATCCATACGTTTGAAAAACTACCACAAATGAGCAGTGGCATGGGTCCTAGAGTATTATTCTGCCACCTCTCAATTATGGATGCTTTCAACATGCCACATACCCTCCAACACTTCACAGAAGAAAACTAGAACACATAGCCATGCAAGATCAGAGTCTGGCCAAGATGACAAAACTTATTAACAAGGAAGAACACACAAGCTAGAAGAGGCTACAGCAGTTTGCTTTTGCCTGAGCCTACCGAGAAGGGCAAGATTCCACCGCTTCTGTCTTTAAAAACTTAGGCCAATCTCCTGTCTGGGCTGGCAGAGTGTAAAGTTCCACCAGTGTACCTTCACCTACATCCTGTGGAAATCTGGGAGAGAGAGCAACCAATTGTATGGGGAAGAAGTCCTGGAGCACGGCAATGCACCTCATAGCCATTCAAGGGCCAGTTCAGAAGGAGGAGCTGGTCTAATGTCATCCAGCAGCTGCGGCACAACTAGACAAAACCTTGTGCAGTGAAGTCCTGGATACTTCCTTGTACAATGTAGGAAAAAGTTCTTACATTTGCCTAACTTCTGGCCCTGATTACACTAGAATAGATCTCCAAGAGGACGTTGACATTGAACAAAAAGAGAACACACTGGATAGATCCAGCATTATGGCTCACTAAGACCAGGATCTAAGGATTTATAACGTGTTATAAGGAATGTATTAGATTGGATTAGCATCTGTAGCACAGCCTCAGTCTTCATATGCAAAAAATAGCAGGGGTGGCCAACTATCGCCCTCTACCAGATGCGTCCTATGAAATATGAATCCCTGCCACCACTTCATGTGACACTAAATTTCTTAGTCTTTAAAGTGCCACAAATCTCTTTTCATTTTGGTATTTGCTGCAATAGGCTAAGGCTTCAGTTCTATACATGCTAACTTGGGAATAAGTCTCACAGAAACCAGTGGGACTTACCTTTGTGCAAATATGCTTAGGGCTGCATTGAACCACATTTGCTAAGCTAGAATGTGATACAGCAATGTTGAATAAATTCAATATTTTATAAGCTGAATGGCACATCAAAGTAGGTAGTTGCAGGCAATTTGAACAAAAATAGTATGATGGCACCTTTGAATCCATGATGGTTCTATCATTTTAAAGTATTTTACTTGTTATTATCTGGTTAGGAATAATGGCTGAGCTTAAGCTGTGACAAATGCCTGTAAAAATGAAGCCCTTTACAGACACCCATCGGTCACATTTTGAGTAAAGGGGCATTTTTGTGTGTGTTTGTTTTCCTTTTGTTCCTCTGTGTGTGTGTATGTTGTGTAGCTTTTCACAGAATATCGATGCCTTTCTGCTATGACTTTTATCTGAATTGGAAGCTGGACAAAAATTCAACACAGTTCTGTGATGAAGGAAAAAAGAAATGGTAAAATTGTATAAATTTGGTAGAATGTTCCCAGAATCTAACTATAAATATGACATCTGAAGATCAAATATGGCTGTGATTCCGCCCCCCCACCCCCGTCCACCTTTTTGGCTATTCCCTCTCCATCCTCCTGATAATGGTCCACAGACTTCGATTTAGTTCAGACTCAGTTCAGACTGAGGACTATTCTCAAATAGATGTGTGTGTTTTTTCCTTCTTAAAAAAAATCATTTTCCCTATCTGAACACTCAAGTAAAATCTGCATGTTTTATAGGTCTCAGGAAGCTGCTCAGTGGAACTGCATGGAACTCTGGTGGCTGAAATTTCCAAGGACCATTGTTCAGTTCAGACACCTTATTGTTGCAGGCTAGATTATTCAGTTGCCAACTCTGTGTAACTTTAAAAATGCAGAATTTAACCTCATATCACCTGTGAAAGGTAAGATATGACATAAGATTTAATGCAGGCAGTTAGAACTGTGAGACTGTGCTTCAGCAGAAAATTGGCTACACCCTTTATGTCAGACTGAGAAGAATGCCAGGTGCTCTGGAATGTAAATAGATGAGAAAAACACCTGTACACATATACTCAGGAAGCACATTTACTTATGAAGTGAAGGCATCAGTAGACTTTGGAGAGTAGACAAACCATGATGTTAGCCAGGATAGGTAGGATAGAGAAGACTCCTATCTTAACTCAAATCATTATTTTAATCGGCTAAGAGTGAATGTGCACCTCAATTGTGAGTAATTTTGACTGGTCAACTAACTAGCTAAGAGGAATTAAGAAGAGAACAAAAAGAAGCCCAGGTAGACTTCTTATCAGACTGCATTTGGATATGCTCCAACATCTGAAGAGAAGGCAACAGTATTGCTTTCCAGATATATTGTTACTGATAACCTGATAGTCAGATAATTAACCTAGACATGCTACCCAAATATTATGTGATACTGGTAAGGCTAAGGCCAAAATAGATGTAAAACAAATACGTGTCCCACTATGCTTCTAAGGATGCCCATGAACATGTTTATAGTAACAGATGCTTTTTTCAGCTATCTGCTTTTAATAGCATTCTTGTTTAATTTTTTTAAACTTTTGCAATGTAACATTTTAGCCAACTTATACTTTAAATTCTGGGTCCCTGGGTAGGAAAAAGACATGGTGTAAACTGACTGACTGGCTGAATGAATGAATGAATGAATGAAACAGATAGGCATGGTTTCCCCACTCCTATTGTTAGACTGAGGAATTAAGGGTCCTTGCTACTTCTCAGCTAATTCTGGATTCTATCTGGGGCCTCATTATCAATGTCTGATCTCTTTATTGTCCATCTCATGATGGTGGTTAGATAGGCTAAGTTAACATCAGCATTCCACTCAAGTATTCTTAAGTGTTGGAGTTTCAGGATATTTATATGGGATCTGAGTAGGGTCTTTTGGTACTCTTTTATGGTATTTATTATATGTATTCATAGATATATAAACAAATGCACTCTCCTTAGACAGAAACACAGACATGGTAATGTCTGTACATTTAGTACCACTGTTTTATTACTTTGCCTGCAATACATCATTACATCATATTGTCTAGCCACCAAGATATTATGCTTTTATGAGAACATGTCATAAGGATTTTATCTCTCTATTCGTCTCTTTAAAAGGCTTTGTACTAGCTATCACATAGATTAATAATACAATCAAAACTATATACATTAGTCATTCATCATCATCATCAGATTCTTTCCATAATTGTCATGGCGTCTGTGCAGGCATTATAAAGACATTTCATAAAGGCTTTCCCCTATATACAAATCTGTCCCTTATTCTATATTAATAATCCTCTTAATGATATAACTTAGCCTATAATTCATTCAGTATACAGTCTCATCTATTGGAATTCAAGTGTTAATATCCTTGAACATTATTAGTTCCTCATTAAAAAGATACAGGAAAAAAATACCTGCACCATAAATGGTGGACTGAACCATGGGTACCTGCTACTCCACCTTGGAAAGAAGCTAATCTTTGCAGGTGTGCATCCCTGGAGCCCTATTTGCCCATTATTGGTTTAGTGCTGTGCATAGTGGTGGAGGTAATAAGCAAGCCACTGACCTGACCAGAGTGCTGACAGGTAACTATCTGATATATCATCAGGTACCCTCATTTTGATCCCTTCCCAGACAAGGAGAAAGTGGTTGGGGGTGAGAAGCTGGAGTCCTGACACAAGCAGATTCTAGTCCATTCACAAAGTGAGTGGGGCAGTCCCTCCAGTCATTGTCTTTCCAAATCATCCAAGGGGGTAAGTCATAAAAACACAAGAAGATGCTATACAATCTCAAACCCTGTATTTCATAGTGACTTATCAGACAGCCCTGTGAAGCCCACAAAAAAGATTTAAGGGGACTAGCTCTTACCTGCTTTCCCTCTTGCAACTGGTATTCAGCCTATGATCCTAGGGGTCATATCACCAGCATTATCACCTTCATGTTTTTTATTTATTATTTATCCCACTGTTCCCCCACTGCTGTTACTCAAGGCATTTTACAGAATTTTAAAACAAGAACTGATATAAAAATACAAAAACCTCAATTTTTTTTTTAAAAAAAACAATCAAACAAACTATAGGATTACTGTTTAAAAATTTGGCAGAAGACAGGATATAAAAACAACAAAAGAGCACACAATTAAAAACCTATTGCAGTCAGTTCTTGGGAGCCTGTTGGAAGAGGAAAAATTTCATTTGGCAGAAGAAGGAGGGAGCTATGAGAGTGTGTTCCTGCATGGCAAAGGAGTTGGACTCAATGGCTGTTGTGGTCTATGCCAACTCTATGATTCTTTCCTACCCTCCTTAGAGTTAGTTACATAGTGCGGAAGCAGCCACCCCAAAGACTCTCTCCCTCTTACCCATCTAATATGCCTGCCAGGGTAGTGGGACTGGGAGAAGATAGCACAGTATTGTGACTTATAGCCATCAATTGCCATACCCACCATGAATCTGCCATTTCAAAGCTATTTATGCTGGTGGTTACCCTTACCCCATGTGATAAGTTACATCCCGCATTCAGCTATGGCCTCCGTGAAGTTCTTCCTTCTGCGTCTCATGAATATTCCCTTATTCATCTGTATAGGGTGACCCTAAGTTCTAATATTCATCCACCTTTTCTCAGATTTGCTGTCAGGGACCACATTTAGTTAAGCCAAGAGCCAGCAGAGAACAAAGGGCATGAGCTAAATAGTTTTTTCGGTCCTGCCACAGGACAGTTTTTTGTGGATATTCTTTCATCCTCCAAAAGAATAAAGGAGGACGACTTTATTTTTTTTAAGTTTTAAAAAAATCACTTCAAAGGGTAAATCATATTGCTGAGTTGGTGAGTTTTTTTTTTCTAATTCATTCAATGTGCATCTTTTAAAAAATTATAAAAAGGACTTCATTTAAAAAGGCAGACATGCTGAGAATCAAATGGACCTCTGCTTGCATATTCTTTGAAATACTTATAAAAAATTTAGGGACTTAATTTAATTCATCTCATAGTATTCATCTACCACTAGATGAATTAAATTAAGGCTTTTTTATTGAAAGATGGGTTTTTGAAATGAATGTATATACATGGACTTAATTTTTTAAAAATGATTTGATAAAAGGTACTGGTAAGGAATTTGAGCCCGATTATGTTTATAATGTTTACCATTTGTCCTTACCTTTATGCTGTTGTCCGACTGCCCTTAAATTTTCAGCTCCTTATTTTCTTCTCCTACCTACTCTACAACTGATACTATTGGCAAAGTTTGGGTAAATTGCTCTTATTTTGGAGTACAATTCTACAAGTCTCACACCAGCCATCTTAGCTCAAGAGATTCTGCAAACTGTAGTCCAAGAGTGTCAGGAACTGAATCCACACACACAAATAGTACAGTGCATAAACACTATTTATTTGGAGTGAGGTACATTGTACTAGACATTAGTGAAAAGACTACCATTCAAAAGGAAATGCAAGAGCTTAAGATTCCCCAGCATTCCCTCTCCCTTTGCCTAGAGATCTTGAAGCTGTGAAAGCCAAGCAGCGCTTATCAACACATTCCTAGCAAGTGTTTACCTAACAATCTCTGGTATCTAGGCTTCACTGGTATAAGCAGGCTGTTACTTATGCTGGACTACATATATCATTACTTAATATGGAGGACATCCCAACATCCTGCCCCTCCCGGAAAAAAAATGCTATAGGTCATGTGAAATGCTGCATGGGTTAGTAAAGCTAAGCAGAGTTAGTGGGAATGGGAATTGGGGACTTATGACAAGCGGAAAGAAGTTGAGGACTAAAGACATCAGGAGAGTCAAGACAGTCAGTTAGTTGGAGGGGGATAATAGAGTCTCTTTGTGGATTCTTCGATCGATGACTTGAGAGATTCCAGCAAGGCAAGGGTTAGTTGGCGAAGAAGTCTGCAAAGGAGCCGGTTTGAGCAAGCTGCAATGAAAAACAGGGTGGATGAGTTTGTATTTTGGAGGCAAAGTTCAAAACTGACTGTAATAATGGCTTGTTTGGTGGGGAAGGGACCAATGTATTTAGGGGTGAGATTTTTAGAGGGCCAGTCAAAAGTCAAGTTTTTTGTGGAGAGATAAACTCCCCAGGTTTGTAGTTAGGGTTGCATTGCTTTTTTCTATTGGCAAAGTATTTGTAAGAGGCTTTAGAAGTTTCAAGTGCAGAGTGAACAGAGTCCCAGCTTTGGGTGATTTTGTGAGCCCGGTTGGCAAAAGATGGGGGAACGCTAGCCCTATCCTCTTTGGAGATATCTGGAAACCACTTGAGGTCTGCAACTTCAAAAGGAGATTTTCCAGTGGAGGAATGTACAGCCGAATTATAGGCAAATTTGGCAAAGGGGAGCAGAGGCACCCAATTATTTTGGTTAGAGTTAACAAAGCAGTGAAGGTATTGCTCCAGAGTTTGATTGACACATTCAGTTTGTCTATCAGTTTGTGGATGATGGCTACTACTCAGTTTTGGACAATTCCAATGGATTTGAGGAATGAGGTCCAGAATTTGGAAGTAAATATTGGTTCCCTGTCTGAGATAATGTGGGATGGGACGTCATGGAGTTTCCAGACATTAGAGATGAAAAGTCATCAAGTTTTTCTGCAGTGAGGACTTTTTTTGAGAGGAATGAAGTGGGATTGTTTTGAGAAATGGTCTGTGACAACCCAGATGATGTGATGTCCTCAACAATTGCGAAGTCTGACAATGAAGTCTCAGGAAATGGTGTCCTGGGGGCTGAGGGCACAGGGAGGGGCTGGAGGAGTCCTTGCAGTTTTGAGGTAGGAAGTTTACATGTGTTGCAGGTAGCACAGTTCTTTATGTATTCTTGTACATATTTGGTTAATCCAGTCCAGTGGAAAAGTTTTCTGATTGAAGCATTTTGAGGAAGCCAAAATGTCTGGCAGGTTTAGAGTCATGAAGCTGTGTTCCAAGAGGCTTTATTAAGCCTTCCTCTACCCCAACAGCAAGCCCTATATTTTTCTGGCAGAACTGGGACAGAGGAGATCCTAGGCTCGTTGTGAATTACAATTTAATAAATCAGGCAGTACTACCTAATGCTTATCTGATTCTGCTCATGATGGACATAATGAGCCAACTAGTACAAGGTAAATACTTTACAAAACTAAAACCTCAAAGAGGCTTTTCATTGAGTTAGGATGGACCCTGACAGTGAATGGCTCACTACTTTCTGTACCCCCTTGGGAAATTACCAATGGACTGTCTTTCCTTTTGGACTACAAGCAGTACAAGTTTTTTTTGTTTTTTGTTTTGTTCTGGAATATCTTTAGGGCCTCTAGTTCCTGTTTGTTCATGGGGTAAAGTTTTGGTTTGGGAATTTTGACGCCATCTACCAGGCTGAGTTTGAGGTCAAAGTCTCTGTGTGGTGGGAGTTTATATGCTTCGCAGTCTTCAAATGCCTTCTGCAGGTCCCAGTACTCCTATGGGATTTTCTGCAGGTCTTCAACACTAAGCTCAAGGGCCATGTTTGGTTTTTATAATCCCTCAGGGGGTGTAATTTCTTTTTTTGGCACTGTTTTTGCCTTTTTCATTTGTTTTAAGATGCCTCGGGTCCAGTCTATTTTGAGATTATGTCTTTTTAGCCAATCGAACCTGAAGACTACTTGGAATCCTATTTTGTTTGGTACTAGGAATTTCAAGTGTCCCCAGATGCCTCCCACCTGAACAGGAATGGGTTTGGTCCTTTCCCTGATGGGGCCTCCCACCATATGCCATTTTGAGGGGTTCAAATTCTGCGGCAAGCTCTTTGGCCCCTACGGGGTTCAGCAAGCTTGTAGTACATCCTGAGTTAATCAATGCCTTGTAATGTCTTAGCTCCCCATCCATCCCTTGAAAAAATTACAGTAACATATACATGTCGAGTTTGGGCTGTACTTATATTCACTGACTGGTCTGGAGCCCATTTGTCACTGCTGGAGTCAGAGGATGGCTGGGGGCAGTCCTACCCCTCACAGACCCTAGCAAGGGGTTCACCACCCGAGTGTTTGGTCTGCGGTTTTGGGGTGTCAGTTTTGCGGGATATGGGCTTTGTGGAAGGAGCTGTCGGCTTTTCCTCCATAGCCTTCTTTTGGTTTTAGCAATCACTAGCAATGTGGCCTCTTTTCCCACATATGAAGCAGGTCCCTTCGTGCAGCCATTTCTTTCTTTCATTGCTGCTTAGGATAGGGGGTTTCCTAGCTCCTGGGGTTTTGTGGCCACTGTCTTGGGCTTATCTTTGGCAGGAAAGTTGTACATTTTCAAGGAGGTTTTCTGCTAGCTTCATCCATCCCAACAGGCTGGGCGGGTTTCCTTGAGTAAGGCACAGATCCAGAATGGTGGGGTTCAATCCATCCTGAAATAACTGCTTGAATATGTCATCCTTCCATTCCGGGATCTTTGCCACTAATCTTCTAATCTTCCTTTTCCCTGGCACAGTTTCCTGAATTGGTGTCAGGCTTGCTCTTGCATAAAGGGGTCTTCAAACCTCTCTCTGAGATGGTGCATGAACAGCTGGAGGTCCGTTGTTTCTTCAGCCTGAGTGTCAAACAAACTGGCGACCCACTCAGCCGCTTTGCCCTTGAGGTATTGGTTCAGGTGTCTCACTCTGGTGGCATCATCATTGAAGCTGTTCCCGTAGTCAGCCATGTAGTTGGAGGCCACGTTGAAGAAGTAATTAAAAGTAGATCCTTCCCCATCATAAGTGGCTTTCATCTCTCAGAAAGGTCTCAGTCCAGGTTGGGGCACCAGTCCCCCAGGAGGGTCTGATGCTGCAGCAATGGGTGCTGCTGCTGCAGGCACTTGCTGTTGGACACATCCCAGCTGGGACATCAGGATCCTTCAGTTGGCTAGTTGAGCTCTCAACTGGGATATCTCTTCTTGCTGTAGCTCCACTTCCTTTTCTTTAGCTAGAAGTTGCTCCATCAGGTCAGTTTCGCTGGTTGTAACATCCCAACGTGTGGCGCGACAGTGTTGTCTGTGAGCCATGTTGGGACGCTCTCCCCAGACCCAGGTTTGTCCAGTACCTGGGGTGGTTACAGGAATCACAGGATGTGCCTTAGCTCACGCTTCGGTGGGTGAGTAGGGGTCCAGTTCCGCTCCCTCAGTGCGGCTGCTCTGCCAACCGCTCCCTCTTCCAGTGGTTCTTCTTCAGATGTTTGGAACATGTTTTAGAATTTGCTTGGTGTCTTCTCACTCTGTCAGGAATTGAATCTACAAATGTAAATAGTACAGTTCATATACACTATTTATTTGGAGTGAGGTACATTGTACAAGATGTTAGTGAAAAGACTACCATTCAAAAGGAAATGCAAGAGCTTAAGATTCCCCAGTGTTCCCTCCCCTTTGCCTAGAGACTTTGAAGCTGTGAGAGCCAAGCAACGCTTATCAGAACATTCCTAGCAAGTGTTTACCTAACAATCTATGGTATTTAGGCTTCACTGGTATAAGCAGGCTGTTACTTATGCTGGACTACATATCTCATTACTTAATATAGAGGACATCTCAACATCCTGCCCCTCCCTATATATGTCCAAGGATTGAGATTTGCTGGTGGGCACACCTCTATGTTCTACTTGTTAGGGATGATACACAGTGGTCCTTTCTGCACTACACTATGATAGTCCTATTATTCCACTTTCAACATCCTGTGGAATTCTGGGGTTTCTAGTTTTCTGAGGCCAAACTGCTCTCTAGCTGAGAATTCTAAACTCCCCTCCCTAAACTGCAAACCCTAGGATTCCACAGGATGTTGAAAGTAGAATAATAGCACTATAACAGTGTAGTGCGGAAAAGTCCTATGTTAATACAGTGGTTTGATAGGGCTTAGTGGTGCCTAGTCATGGTTGCTAGCTACTAGTCACTCATTTGAGTGCATGATTCATTATTGACTTAGGAATACAGACATAAAACCTCCTTTTAATGCATATATGTCTATAGCTGGATTGGAGTGTACATATTGCTGTTATTGGTAATCAACAGTTATTTTCTATAGGTTGTATTCACTGGCATTGCAACATTCACTTAAATGCCTCATTCACTGCAATGTGCTTTCCAACTGCTTTACTGTGGTGAAACAACTGGGACCTGAATCCTATTGGTATTCCTAACTAGAATAGACCTACTGGATCAATGGGATTTACATAAATGTAGACCCACCATTCAGTGAATCTATCCTAGTTGGAACTGCGAAAAGGATTCCAGCTTGGGAATGTTGTGCTAATATGCCCTTCTCATATTTCAAATTTCAGAGGTTGGTTTCAAATTTCCATCTCTGGTTTAAAATGTGAGTCCGGCTGAAAATAGTATTGATTGCATCAGTGCTCCAATGATTAACATTAAAATGGAATATGAAAGGAAATCAAACCTTGTGAAAGGGAAGAGAAACAGAATCAACACCTGATTTCCTCACCATCACTGGGAGATAAGGAAAAAATTCCTTTGAATCAAACTTCAGTATGCTAGTCCTGTTGAACCATCACAATTTAGGGCAGTCATAAAAAACCTCTGACCTGCTACCTCTACATGCCTGTGGGGATTTTCCATCCAGCCTGCCAGCTTTTCCTCCAGACCTCTCCCTCAGCAGGGATAAGATTTGTCTCTGATCTTGTCAGCAGCTGACCAGGGTCTCTCTCAAACTACACCTTCCTACAGTTTGATATCACTTTAATGACCCCACCCTCTGAAATCCTGGGATAAGAATGTAAATCTTTGTGAATTTCCTTCCCATAGAGAGAGAAAAAAGAACTTTAGAAATTTTTTTCCAGTCGCAAAGAAGTGCTTGCAAACTAGGCAGTTGTTGAAAGTATTCACCATTCAAGGATTCTTCTGTGCAAGTAAACTTTGTGGCTTTTATGTGTAGGAAACTGAATTTTCTGTGCAAAAATCCTGTTATCTGTACATGCTCCCCTCAGAAAACACGTGTGGTTGCTTGTGTAGAAAAGCCCCAAACTGCAAAGATTCTTGGCACAAGGGCATTCTATTTGTTTGAGTGTCTTGACACTTCGAGTCATAGAATCATATGACTCATAGAATCGTAGAGTTTGAAAGAACAACAAGGGCCATCTAGTCTAACATATTGCCATGTAGGAGTACACATATAAAGTACTCCTAAGAGATGCCTGCCAACCTTTCTTTAAGAGCTCTGATGATGAAGCTCATTTCCTACCTACACTGTTATAGTGCTATTGTTCCACTTTCAACATCCTATGGAATCCTGGGGTTTGCAGTTTAGGGAAGAGCATTCAGAATTCTCAGCCAGGGACCTTTTTGGTCTCAGTAAACTACAGCTTCCAGAATTCCACAGGAAAGTGGAATAATAGCACTATAACAGTATAGTGCAGAATGGCCTCACTTGCTTTGGCTTTTGAGCCAAGGGTATGCAGCGTAATCTGTAAGGAAATCACCAACACCTTTTTGTTGAAGGCAAACTGTCCCAAAAAACAGCTACATGACATGGTGAGGATTCTCCAGCCCTTGCAAGAATCCTAATCTCCATCACAAGTGTAAGGCATTGAGAGCTTTCTTTCTGTTGTACTTTTATGCTGTTTGTGAAAATGCCTCTAGTGCCTTTCCCCTTCAGCAAAGCTAAGCACACACATACTACAAACCAAAAAGGAGTCACAAAGCAATTCTTCACACAAGCAGTTCTTCCAGTGCTTCTACTTTTTTTAACAGTCTATGCAACATAGCAGCAGGTACCATAGTTTTAAATTTTGTCCAGTTGCAGAAAGACACCACAAATGCTCATATTACCTAAATATGGAAATCATGCAACCCTCTCCCTGTTGTTGAACTTCAAGTCTCAACAGCTGTGGCTAGCATAGGAAATGTCATAGGTCATGGATACTGTAGTCCAGGAGAATCTGGGGGAGAGGAACAAGATACCTACCTTTGGCCTAAACTCCACGGTTTGTCTCAATCACACTAGATTTATTAAATCACTGATAGCTTGGTGAGTCAAACATACGCAAATTCTATTGATTTAATGGATCTGTTCTAGTTAGGACAAACAGTAGGTTCAAGCTTTAGTATCTGAAACAGGAAAACAATAACAACAACCTTGTCACTTCAAAATGAGGTGAAAACTTCAGCTCAAAATGCAAGAACAAAACAAGTTACTATTCACATCCCTAGTAATCTGTAAAATGTGCAACACTGCCTACGAGCATAGTTCTATATCTGAGGCCCATTTGTCACTTCTTAACTAGGGATTTCAGCCTATGGTTCTGTAATACACACACATACATATTTGTACTAGACAAAGATGTTGACTAGTACCAAACAGTATTTTAAACAGTGCCAACACAATGCATTTAAATTGACTCCAGCTGTCATTTGCATGCATAGTGCTGAGTTCTGTGCATCACATTATTTGAAGCATGGCCATGAGTTAGAGAAGAATCAGAAAGCATGTCACACAAATAATTAGGTAGTTTGGCTGGACTGATGCAAGAGGAATTTTTACCAATATTACACAGTCATGGATTGGTTCCAAAATACTTAAAGGGAACACAATGAAAATGTATAAGCATTTGGCCATTATAAATTCAAAAGAGAGGGGAAGAACCAATGCTGGACAAACTCTTGGCTGATCTTAGGCCATTTCTGCACTATACTTTTATAGCGTGATTATTCCACTTTCAACATCCTATGGAATCCTGGGGTTTGCAGTTTCGGGAGGGGCCGGGTGGAATAATCGCACTATAAGAGTGTAGTGCGGAAATGGTCTTAGAGGGAAGAAATAATACTGGGGAAGAAAAGGAAAATATTCCTGATAGGCAACCTTAGGCAATTGACTAGTTTTCCATGGAAAGCAATGAGAATTTGATTATACAGATACATTTAAACTAGATATGATCAAAGAACATGGCTGGACTTCTATTGGTTAGGTTCAACTGAGGATGTAATGCTTCACTAATGTTCTCAGAAGATGCAATAAGTAACTTTTGCAGTTTAGGGCACATTCTATGTAAAATTGATACATAGTTGTTTTGTGCAGAAAACAGCCTTTTTCTTGCACAGGATGTGTGGTGGTTGGGGACTTATTCTGCACAAAATTGACACATCTTTGCTGCTTCCTGTGTAGAAAATATTGTTTCCTGTGTGAAAAAGCCAGATGTATATTTTGCACAGGAAGAACCCCAAGTAGCTCCTCCCCCATCAGTCTGTGTTGGGACTGACGGCCTTTCTGCCCCTTTGTAAACTGCAAACCCCAAGATCCCATAGGATGTTGAAAGTGGAATAATAGCACTATAACAATGTAGTGCAGAACTGGCCTAAGAAACACTGGTTTATGAAAAAAAAATGAAGTTCCTTATGCCACCTTAAGACTAAAAATATGTTGAAAGTGGAATAATAGACTTATAACAGTATAGTACAGAAAGGCCCTGAGACTAAAGTAAGAGATGAAATTAAATTGAGAGAATTTCAGTGGTATCACTTGCATGAAAAGCAAAATCTGTTGAAATGCCTTCATCTATCTAAGCATAAAAGAGACAAGAGCCCTCTTCCTTATTTCATCCAGCAAGATCCAAGATGGGAACAACTTAAAGTTTTGTGCATGCAATATTCTCAGGGTTTGCAGCCCTGAAGTGTTTTGCTGGTGGCAGAGACAGCATAGCTGATCTCAGTAATAATGTTCCAGCATTGGTGATGGCAGATGGCAATAGAGAGCACAACACAACCTCAGGAGGCTGAAGGCACCCCATATGCCATATATGCCCCCTGATTCAAAGTAGTGATTATGTGCATGAAGTTTTAGAGCCAACACTCCATGAATCTGGACCATCCTTGTCACACCCATTGGGCAGGCCTTCTGGCAATAAGACATGTGGCTCATCAGATTACACAGAACCACCATTCTTGAATTTTGTCTTTTCAGTGCTTGACTGCTTTTTTTTTCCACATAAGGAAGATTGGGGCAGCCACCAGATTTGGAGGGACTCTTTAGGGAATGGCAGATTCACTGGATGCCCATGAAATAATCCATCCTCCAGCCCCATCACTCATAGCTGGTGCGCTCCATGTTTTGCACACCTGCTCTAAACTGTGCTGGTTGAATTTAAGAAGTAAACAGGTGCAGGTTTACTTTCAGTATTCTCTTCCCTTTCATCCTAAGTCCTTGCATTTCCCTGGTGTGCCTTGAACTTTAAAGACTCTGCTTCAACATTATTCCTCAGCCTAATTGAACACACTAAGCATCTGTTGTGAAGAACATCCTCCAGTTACCATCCCTGTTTAAGCTACCACTGTTTGCCACAGAGGAATTCAGATAGTCTCTTGTACTTCTTTGATGCTTAAAGCCCGGGAAAAAGAAAACAGCCATCTATTAATAATACCAGGTCAAATGGCTGTGTGCTAGCACATTAAATACATCACATGGCCCTTCACAGATTCGGGGGTAGAAATGCCTTCTCCTTCCATGCAGATTGCTGCAGCCAGTTAGTGTTAATGTTATTCAGAGAAATTTGTCTGGGGTGCTGTTGTTGTTTCCTGAAAGGTAGCCATGCATGCTCTTTGAAAGTTCTAATTTTTCTCCTTTGAGCTGATTTCTTCCCTGTGGCTCTATATTAGCTTCATAATGGTCTGTTTTCCTTGTGGCAGCTGATTTGAAATAAAATTCTACTTGCCCTGTGTCCTTTTAGTGCTTCTCCTCCTTCCTGATCCCCTTGTTTAGCTTTTATTTTCACCGAAATGTGTATGTGGAGGATTTTCATTATGTCTACCAATGACTTTACTGCATTGTGCAAAGGCTAAAAGAAACAGCCACATGGAAAGGAAAAGAAGAGGATGGTGTTGTTTTGTTCTGTGGGACCTGATAAATTCAGGTGGCAACATGGCTTGGGTTGCAGAATGAAACGGTAAAACTGGTTTTGCAGTGTACATTTCCAATTGTATCCAATTGTAGATAGTAATAGGTTTGTGTTTATGTTTTTGTTATTCTTTTTTAAAGTGGTGCTGGTGGAGGTGTTACCATACCCTACTGTTAACTGGTCCACATATCCTCCAATTTGATATGGTTTAATTGGCAAAATATATTAATCGGCAGATATGTTTAATTGGCATAAAATATAAATTATAGATACTTATGGCTGAAAAGCCATGTGGAGAAGGAACACTGGCTGGATAGCAGGCCAAAAGGTAACCTCAGCATAGCCAGGTCAGAAGTTCACTAAGAATTAGCCAGAAAGCCTGACTTAATGGCACTAAGCCAATCTTCTCAATGAAAACAATAGATACAGCCAGTAAGCACCTCTGCTACATGCATTTCCTGTTGAAACCCTACCAAAGTCCTCCTTCCTAGCAGCTAAACCTCTTTTCCTGTCCTCAACACAGAGCTGGCATACAACTGTCAATGCCTTTGTCATCTACATGCTAAAATCATCAACTTATTTCTCTCACACATTAAAACCATCAAGTCAACAGCTTGCAGACTCCATTGTTTGCCTAGGCAGAGAGTCATCAACTCCTCATGCCTTCACAGATCCTGGTTTTGGGCATCTCTTTGCAGTATATGAATTTCACTCTGTCACCTTGATTCCCGATATTGTACTGTCTTTGGGCACAAGCTTGAGCCACACAGATTTTCTTCATTTCTGGAATGGTACATATTGTCCATTCTACCCTGAATTCTCCTCTATCCACCTTTCCTCCTGTCTTTTGGTTAGCCTTGTGTGAGTTTTTGTGTGTCAATCTTTGTGTATTTGTTTGACTTTCACCCAATAAAACACATTCTAGAGACAATTTATACGTCTTTGACTGATTTTATTGTGGTCACCCTGTAAACTTTGGTGAAAAGGTCCTACCAGTTACCCCTCCTCTTGCAGCCTTCTTAATTTGTGTTAATTAACTCCCCATTTTTACATTTTATTGTGGATTCTGATAGAGGACCTCATGGGATCCCATGCATTTGAGGTAACACTACCACCACTCTTATATGTGATTTTCATAATTTGGACTTAATGATCAGGGTCACACTGACTAGAGGTGTGTTTGGGGTCTTGAAAATTCAGATAGGATTATGCAGAAAATCCAACACTGATGGATTTGTGCTAATCACTTTGTCACTTCAGGTTCTTGTCATTTTTAATACAATGAAAGATGAACTGCCCAGATTGGTGAGCAATCAGAGACCATCCTTCAACCGTATCCTATGGAGATCATTCCTATGCATCCTACCTGATCAAACATTAAGAGTTTGTCATCAGTCCCATCAATGTTTTGTCACTCTGTTAAGCAGGCAGCCCAATCCAGACCCCTTTCTCAGTCCTGTGGAAAAGCCATTATGGCTTTGTTAATACACCCCCTCAGAGTGTGAAATTGGATATAGAAACCCTAGTTTTGACCCCAGCCAATTGTAGTACATAGTACATAGCATACCCCAGACTGTCATTCCTTCGTGCTACACTCAGATGTTGTCTGAGCCCTTCCCACTACAATCTCCTTCTTCAAGACTGGTAACTATCATCCTCTCCACCTCTAATCTCTCTCTATCCAGCCTTTCTTGCCTCACTTTCTGATAGTCTTGTATGGTTCTCAAGAGTGTCTGATTTCTTCTATGTTTGTCAATTCAAATAAAATACTTTGTTTAACTTTAACTGGAGTCGTCTCTATAGTTAGTGCTGGTATGGTATACTTAGTCCTAGGTATTTTTACTCAGAAGTGTTTAGGGAGCATGTTCCTAGTAAATGTACATAGAATTGGTCCATTAGCTATTAGAGGCAGCAGAGGTAGACTTCATGGTGCTTTCCAGATGTCTTGACTTACTACTTTCATCCAACTGAGCATGGACAATGATGAGATTACAGGAATTATAGTATGAAACATCTGGAAGACATTACATTTCTACTGCCGTACCTAGTATATCTTCAGGATAATTCAATTATCTTTTGAAAATATTGTTCCCAAGTTGCAGTCATATTTGCAGTGCTTGTGAAATTATACAGATATTTGATTTCATTTTTTCCTCCTCATCTTGTTTCAGAGTCAAAAGTGGACACTTTAATTATGTACAGTTTTATACCAAATGCCATATCCCGTAGTTTTACAGAAGAGCTGAGGAAATGTGGGACAGCACACATTGTTTTGCTTTTGCTCATATAGATAATGAACCCTCCTTCTTCTTAAGCCGGGTTTACTAATTTGGGAACTCATTCATGGAACTTCTCAGCATTTCACAATGGTAAACTAAGAAAGTAATATCTGTCCTACAAATTAGGAAATTGTTCTAGAATCTATTTCCTAAGGAAAAGTCTGTATGTCAGGGGTATAAAACAGATCTGGGGGAAGCAAATATAAAAATTGAACAAGTTAATTCTCATAATTGTATGTGTAATTATGGAATTCAGATATGTAAAGTAACCCAGGAGTTAGCAGCTGGAAAATTCATTATGGTTTCACATTTTATTTTATTTTATTTAAAACAGAAGCTGTTCTTGAGTGGTTGCAAGATTAGACAAGGGAAAGTTCAGGAGCTTTATAAATGCAGGTCACTAACTAATTTGTTGAAGATATTTAGAGCTGCCCATCAGTTCCAAACAAACTTTTAATTAGTCATTATTTTTGGTGATTATCACATCACCAAGTATATTAATACTAATAGCATGGTTGTGCACATTAAAAAAGCTTATGGGCCTCTAATTCCTTAATGCGATAGCTGTCACTGCTTCTTGGCTGGGCTTCATTTTCACACTAAGAAATTACACACCTGCAGGCTGTAGCATCATTTAGGTTAAGTGATACATAGAATGGCTCCACCACAACTACACCTAGGTTTACACTATAGTGAACTTAATTCTACCAGGAGTTTGAGTGCTTGCCAAGACCTATGTCTCATCAGTGGTGCCAACAACCAATGCTTAAAGTGCCTCTTCCAAGGAATGGGTAGAATTTTATTGTTTTGCATTTTTCCCTGAACTGATTGTATTGACCTGTATGGTGTGATCATTTGGGTCCTGCTCAGTTTAGGTTCCAGGATACACCAAAGTAAGACTAAGACCATTTCCACACCTTGCCTGTCTACGTCATTGTCCCATCACACACTGCTGAGATGGGAGTGCAATGTGAATGCTCCTCTCCACACCCAGCTGTCTGTCTGTGGAAGGGTAGCACAAGTGACACACACCTTCCTTTTGCAGTGCAGTCAGCCACTTCCCATGTTACACTGGGGAAGAAAGTGCCTAATTCACACTTCCTTCCCACACAGCCTCTGACAGCGGGAGCATTGCATGATTGGATCACTGGATTTTTTCTGGTAATGGAATATACCACGGTTGGGACAGGTGGGGATATATTGACAGCAAGACCACAACAATGTGTGAAAGCATGACTCATGGACTGCCAGCAACACGTCTCCATCATGGGAAAGTGACCTTATGTGGAAATGGCCTAAGTCACTAAGAATACAAATCATAGTTTTCTTTGTGACATATAGATATCCTCCAGCTCTCCTAATACAGCTATTGTCTCACTGGAGAGTGGGGTGTGTGTAGAGGAGTTCCCAGCAATGTTCTTGATCTCAGATACACAGTATGGGTGGTACTTGTGAACTCCCCGCTATCCCCTAGTAAGGCAGTGGCCATGTTTGAAGATTGTGGTTGAAAGTTGGAGTTTGAAAGATAAGGGAGGATAGATAACTTCATCCCACTGGACAGAGCTTTATAGTACCTTGTCCTCCTCCATGATCTGTTAAGGATTAAAATTACAGGACCCCTGTCCTCTATCCAGTCTAGAAATCCTAATTTCACAGGATGTTGCCTGCAGGGATGGGTTCTGGTATACCCTAGATGGCAATGCAATCCAGAAATGTGAAGCCATTCCTTAAAATTTCTATTACAAATCAATGGAGTGAATGGGGTATTTATCTTCATTGACCCAGCTGCCATTACCTGGGCCAAACAACACAATTTCCTAGCACCAGGTATTACAGTATCCATTTTCCTGACATAATGAGATTGCCCCTGAAAGATAAGCACTTCCTGAATGGAGCACATCTGGACTGTAAGGAGTGAATGAACCACAGTTTCTTCCATTATAAATTGACTGTCTAGAAAGGCCCACAAGCTATCTTTAAAGCCCATTGTAAGCGCTTTTAGATTTTCTAGAACAGGAGCATAAGGAAACCATTAGCTGTGGCTGACTGCACTGCAGTAACAGCAAAATGGAACATCACTGTGAAATTTACTGAATCCAAAACAAATTGTTCATTCCAAACTTATCTTTAATGGAAACCTGAAGAAACCATTTGGCCTACAATCACCTGGCTGTTAATAGCTTGGATGTCCTCCCAGCCTTGAACAGTTTCAAAGTATAAATCAAGAAGAAACATAGACTCATCACACAGGTGTATTCATGCTGAAATCTAGACTCACTGAAGCATATTGTCTTTCTCAGAGTTAATCTGCTTATTCCTGATATAAAACACCCATCTTAATACAGGAGGAGCACCTAGTCTTAATGTTAAGACAAGATCATTCTTCTTTG
>CAOLHI010004907.1:0-94380 GCA_948474755.1 Ctenosaura bakeri | reverse complement strand
TGGGTCTTTGCATAGCTCAAAGCACAGCAGCTTGGTTTTACTTAAAAAGCAAAACCTAGCCTGGAAATGCCATTTTGAAGTGAATGTAAATTAAGATCAGGTCTTACAATTCATGTGGAGCCAACATAGTGTAGTGGCTTGAGCCCAGGCCCATGACTCTGGAGAACAGAGTTTGAATTGCTGCTCAGCCGTGGAAACTCGCTGGGTGATCTTGAGCAAATCACATTCTTTCAGGCCCATTCCACAGCACTCTTCCATTCCATCTCCAGGAGACTCGATCGCAGGTTAAATCACTGACAGGCTTCCCCCATCAATGACCTGTGATTGCACCACCATGCCACACTTACCTGTCCTGTGGAAAGGTAGGAAGTGCAATGGTGGCACTTCCTGCTCCAACGCAGCCTGGGAAAGTAGCCAGCTGCTCTGTGGAAGGAAGTGGTGTGTCCATTGTGCTCCCTTCCGCAGGCAGCCAGTCCCATGAGGAGGGGAGCACTGCTATTGTACTCCTTTCCTGGCAGAGCCACTGCCAGGATCCCCACTGGATGCCACTGCAAGAATGTAAGGTGCAGAAATGGCCTCAGTGTCAGAGGAAGGCAAAGGCAAACCTCCTCTGAACAAATCTTGCCAAGAAAAACCCCATGATGGGTTCACCCTGGGGTCACCATAAGTCAGAAACAACTTGAAGACACACAACAACACAATTATGATTCATGTATTGTCAGAATATCTGTGTGTTTGTGGGGTAACTAAATATGACCTTAGTTGTAATGCTTTTGAAATAAACCAGTTCAACTGAGCCAGCTTAGCTGCAAGTCATCTGTCGCTCAAAGAGCAATCTCTCTTATCAGTGGCATTCATTGAATTCAGACATCTGGCAAAACCAAATTTTCTGGGCAGAGATAAGTAGGGAAATGTTGAGGAAAGGGTGAGGAATGAAGAGAGGGAAAGAAGAGACAGAAAGTAAACGAAGAAGAAGAAAGAAAAGAGAACCTACTTTTTGGCTCTTGCTCACTGTTGGCAGGTGGCCCCCAACATATACCAGACCTAAGTTACTTTTGTGAACTACAGCTCCCAGAATTCCCAGCCAGTGTGTGACTACCTGGCATTCCAATTGGGATGATTCTAAGAAGTGTAGTCCAAATACGTAACTTTTCCAAAGTCGTTCCAACGAGTACACTCAGGACAAAGTGGCCTTCAACTGCTAACAGTAACAACAGCAGGTTCTCTGGCCATCAGCACAACTGTAATGAATACAATCAAATCCTTCAAGGTCAAATAAAGTTTCTCTTGCTGTTTGGCACATATCTGTTCGGCACTATGGAGCTAACCACTGTATCTGATCAGCAGTCCACTGGCTATTATGTGTTGTCTCATTTCTGTTCCTGATCTTCTCCTTCCTGACTAGGTGTGGGATGAAAGGCTTGCCAGATCTGCCGAAGCATGGGCAAAACAGTGTATATGGGAGCATGGTCCTCCACAACTGATGAAATACATTGGTCAAAACCTTGCCATTCACTCTGGCAGGTAAGCGGTATCCTCTGGCAATCAAGGCCTTTGATTTTTAAGGCATGGGCTGGGCTGGACAGCTCTTTGAACAGTCTCCTTCAAGCCTGAAAATAGATGATTGCTCAACCAGTCATTCAATTAGAAGATCATCATCTGTGAAGTAGGATACATGGCCCCTCTGTACTTGAACTTATTATGTTGGGTCCACAGCCTAGAAGACTTACCTTGGAGATTAGAGTTTCCAGAATCCTTCAGCCATTTGAGGAGTTGTCAAAAAAATAACATTTCCGTTCTGTCGCAGAAACAGAGTGAAGCCAATGTTCTTTCAGAGAACACTAGGAGGATATCTCAGATTAAAATTGCCCTCTACTTCCATGCAGCTTCATGTATAGGAAGATCTTTATCTGAACTATGTCTGATTGTATGAATACTTGTATAATTCTTAGTAGAATTATCCTTAGTGGGATAACTATTAGTGTCAGAGGAATCAGTATTTATCAGTTCAGCCAGAAGTCATGCAGAAAACGTAACATTTGTGTGTTTCTCCAGAGTTCACTCTGCCATTGGAAAATAAAAATCTACATGTTTTAAAGACAGCAGATAGTGAAGTGAATGTGCCTTCCTCACTCATAAAATGTTATCCAGCTTTTGCTTGGCACTGTTCATGTGTATGACAAAGTACTAATATATCACAGATTTTTTTTAAAAGAACCATTTAGGTTGAATGGAAGATGAGTAGATGCCACCAAGTTGCATCTCCTTTAGGATGTCCACTTCAAAATCACCCAAAAAAGGATGCTAATTTGCATGTGCTAATTTTTATGTACATGAATGCACAGTTAAGAAAGAGTTACTCTGGTTTAACTAAAAATGCAGCACATCTCACCATAGTGGAGATTGTCCAAGAAGCAACTGTGGATGGACCCTTTTTTCTCTCTCCTTATGGTTCTTTGTCTCTAAATTGATTTGGAATAGATAGACTTTCAGACAGAGGAGTGTCCTTTGACAGCATCTTGAGCAAAGTATTGCACCCTACCAAGTATGCCAGATGATTACCTAGGGACAAACTATGTATTAAGGGGAACACATACTCCTTACGATTAAGATGCCCCCAAATGGGTTTTCCTCAAGAGATATGTGCCTCAGTGATCAAGACTTGAAAATTAAGTCTGCGTTTAACTTTTAGTGACCAGTCACTAAACAAAGCATGCTAAATGCAAGCTAGGCAGCAGGGGACCATCATATATTTTGACAAACTGATGTCTTTCACCACTTGCACCTGTAGCTCTTCAAAAAAATATATGTTAAACATATTATTCAATTTGACTCCTACTTTCCCAAGTAATGCATCATTGAAAAATATCATTAACGTGCCTTAAAGTTCTCCTGTCTCACATTCCATTTCATTGGCTGCCTCTTATGCTGAGAGACCTCTTGTCGTGTTTTTCACCTCCACATTACCAGCACCAGGTAGAAAGCACTGATAATTGGAGGCAGGCACTCTTTTTTTTCCCTTCTACATACAGTTTAGCTGTTCAGCCTCTGTGTTTGGTCAGGCAGATTTGATTAATCAAACCATCTTTTTGGAAGATAAATGACTAACATGTATTTTGTGTGTGGCTCTCTGTAGGTATCATTCAGCTGTGGATCTTGTGAAGTCCTGGTATTACGAGAAGCAGCACTATTCCTTTCCTTATCCCTATGAATGCAAGCCCAGCTGCCCTTCCAAATGTAGTGGCTCTATCTGCAGCCATTACACTCAGGTACATACTATTGATTGTGAGTTATACTATTCTAATTAAGTATTTAAAAATAACATTTACACACCCTCCATCTGTCCCAATTTGGCAGGCACAATCTTGATCTATCCTCTGTCATCCCACTTTTTCAGCCATTTTCAAAATGTCCCAGTTTCTCTCTCTTTTTCTCAGTTTCACCATTGTCCTCAGCTGACTTCAATCACTGCAAACTAAATTAAAGATGCAAAAATAGTTTGTTCCGAATTAACTGAGTGGGTGGAGAGGAAGAGAAAGAATCTTGTTTTTTTTTATCTGTGCCTTTGAGCTACCTGTCAACCTATGGCAACCACATGAATTTCATAAGGTTTTCTTAGGCAAAGAATACTCAGAAGTGATTTTGCTAGTTACAGCACCTAGTATTTGTTGGTGGTCTCTCATCCAAGTCCTAACCACGGCTTACCCTGCTTAGCTTCCAAGACCAGATGGGATCTAGTGCCTTTTAAGTATTTAGGCCATCCTTTTTAGTTGGCTCAGGAAAAAGCAAAGTGCTGCAGTCTTTCCTCACTTATGTGTTCTTTTTCAATAATAACTTTTGCCATTTTGACTATACACTGAAGTTGCTTAACCACATATGTCCCAGTTTTCATTTGTGAAATGTTAGATGTATGCATTTAGAACCAGAATCATTTCTAGTTCCTTTCATGTACATTACTTGGCCATATGAGAATCAGACTTCCATTATTCTATCCCAAATACACTGCTATATATGTGTATAGGCAAAGTTGATCAGATATGTTTTGTCTCCCAACAGATTAGAAAAAAAAAGATCCATGTGATAGATGTTACTCACATAGTTGTAGTGGCATTTGTCGGTACACCCAGTAGCAGCTGGTGGGTCCCATGTCAATAGGATACTGAATCTGATCCAGGATTTCATCTGAAACTAAAGGAGCTGTCCAGGTGCTGGGCCTGTTTTGGAGATAGCGCTTGACATCTTAAACAGCCCCTTTAAAGTTCAGACTGAAATCCAGAGATTTACCATCCCACCAGCATAGAAGCTACTATCCACCATTGCATATTGTAGTTGTTAATTTTTGTCAAGGCAGCTTTGACTTGTAGCAACCCTATAAATGAGAAACCTCCAAGATACTTTGTTTTTTTAACAGCCATACTCAGGTCTGGCAAACTCAGAACTGTGGCTTCCTTGGTTCAGTCTATCCACTTGTAACTTATAATCCCCTGTCTTCTTCTTTTCGTACTGCCTCCTACCTTAGCTAGCATTATAATCTTTTGTAATGAGTCATGTGGATTTGTAATTGGTTGACTGACCAAACCCAAAGAGTGTTCACCAATGGCTGCTTTTCATCCTGAGCAGAAGTGACTAGTGGGGTGCCACAGGGTTCTGTCCTGGGCCCAGTGCTAGTCAGCATCTTCATCAATGACTTGGATGAAGGAGTAGAGGGCGTGCTGATCAAATTTACAGATGACACCAAATTGGGAGAGGTTGCTAATACATCAGAGGACAGGATCAAACTTCAAAATGACCTTGAAAGATTGGAGGGCTGGGCCATAGCTAACAGAATGAATGTCAACAGAGAGAAATGTAAGGTCCTGCACTTAGGCAGAAAAAATGGAATGCATAAATATGGGATGGGGGACACATGGCTGGATAACAGTACCTGTGAATGGGATCTAGGAGTCTTGATAAATCACAATCTGAACATGAGTCAGCAGTGTGATGCGTCAATAAAGAAAGCCAACGCGATTCTTGGTTGTATCAGTAGGAGTGTGGTGTCTAGATCAAGGTAGGTAAATGGTACCACTCTATTCTGCATTGATTAGACCTCATTTGGAATACTGTGTCCAGTTCTGGGCACCTCAATTCAAGAAGGATATCAACAAGCTGGAGCGTGTCCAGAGGAGGGCAACCAAAATGGTGATGGGTCTGGAAGCCATGCTCTATGAGGAACAGCTTAGAGAGCTGGGTATGTTTAGTCTGCAGAAGAGAAGGTTAAGAGGGGACAGGATAGCCATGTTTAACTATTTGAAGGGATGTCATGCTGAAGAGGGAGTGGGCTTGTTTTCTGCTGCTCCAGAGACTAGGACAAGGAGCAGGAAAGCTGCAAGAAAGGAGATTTCACCTGAACCTCAGGAGGAACTTCCTGATGGTCAGAGCTGTCCAGCAATGGAATATGCTGCCTTGGCGTGTGGTGGAGTCTCCTTCTTTGGAGGTTTTTAAGCAGAGGCTGGATGGCCATCTGTTGAGAATGCTTTGATGTGTGCTCCTGCATAGCAGGGGATTGGACTGGATGACCACTGTGGTCTCTTCCAACTCTATGATTCTATGATACGTTCAAACTATGATAGTTTCATACTTCCCAGACAAGAAACTGAAACTCACACAAGCCTCTAGCCAGCATGGCCACTAACTCTCATCTGGAGTAAATCAGATCATTGGCCATTCCATGGTCTGAGCAATAATCAATGAGAAGCTCATTCCTTTGATTATAATCCAGACTTTGCAACTGCTTTCCATGCAGTACGAGCCAAACCTTGAAAAAATACTTTTTTTTTTTACCCCAACTTCCAGAATCTCTCAGCTAGCCTGACCATTGGATATACTGGGTGGTGGATTGTGGGTATTGTAGTCCCAAAAACTAATGTTCCCAGGCTATATCTACATTACAGATTTTTAACTTGAGAATGGTGAGACAATGCAATGTAGTGATTTGAGTGCTGGACTGTGATTATGGGGGTGAGAGTTTGTATAGTTTTCAACGTTTTTACACATGGTGTATCAGTGGCTAAATGTTGATGTATACATACAATCAATCAATCAATCAATCAATCAATGTTCTAAGTCAGAGGTAGGAAAACTCTGGTTTTCTAGAAATCCTTTTTGACTGCAGTCCCCACAGTACTTGACCATTGGCTTTGCTGGAACAGCTGATGGGAGTTGTAGGGCAACAATAAGAAAGACCAAATATTCACCATCCCTGTTTGAAACCTGTGGCTTGTATCACCTCCAAGGATATCAATCCCTCCCCCTTTAATTTTCCACTCATCACTGTCTGCCAGATGTTCTTGCAAACAAACTGATTACACTGTCCAAACCTTAGTTTCTTTCCTAGAAGTGCTGTCTGTTTTTCCCACTGAACCATCTGCTATGAGAGTGGTCATCAATTCCAGCTCAGTTAGATGGACGGAAGAAGGAACAGAGAGAAAATTGACATTGCTGGGAGACTGCATGATTTAAAATACAAAGATGAGACAAAAGGAATGTTAGATTTAGTACTTATACAAGGAATTTCCACTTAAGGGTGGGAACATGCTTTATAACAGCCATAGACTAGCAACTATTTCCTAACATAAGTTCCTTTGCTGTCAATGAGATTGTTTACAGAGAGTTACAGGTAGGATTGCCACCATTGTAGAGAAAAACAAGCCAACCTCAATCTTGAGTCTTTAATCAGAGCTTCATCTGCAGAAAGCAGCAGACGATACTTTCCAGGACACAGTTATAAGTAAGTATTATCTATGATCTTGCTAATGCCTGCAACTTATGCTTCTTTTTAAAAAGCAGGGCTTATTGAAAAACACAAGCAAATATATATTTATTTATTTTATTTAATAATTACATTTATATCTTGCTTTCTGCTGTCTTCCTCTTCCCCACTTTACATTCACAAAACCCTTGTATTGCAGTAAGTCAGCCAAGACAGGTTGACTTGCTCAAGAATGTCCAGTAGATTTTGTGGCTCAGAGATGATTGCAGCCTGGATCTTCCAAATTCCAATCCAGCACTCTAACCATGACACCAGTGTCTTCATTTTAGCTGTTTGCAAACGGAGATTTGACCAATTGACTTGAATCTGCATTTGGAATCAAAAGGATACCTAGACCTCACTTTTTCTGCTTTCTGTTTGTTGAAATCACCTATATATTGCCTTTCAGTCAGAGCTTGGGAGTAACTTTTCACAAATAACTTATTTATAATTATTTCATTTTAAAAATAATAAATATGTAGAAAAGTTAGACTATGTTTGTAACTCTACTAGGAAGAACTTTACTCTATTTGTGATGCAGCTATAACTTTAGTTATGCTTATAGTTAGAGGGCATATGTGACTTTGCTTCTGAGGCCATTTCTGCACTACACTGTTATAGTGCTATTATTCCATTGCCAACATCCTGTGGAATCCTGGGGTTTGCAGTTTAGAGAGGAGCATTTAGAATTCTCAACCAGAGAGCTCTTGAGCCTCAGTAAACTGCAAACCCCAGAATTCCAGAGGATGTTGAAAGTGGAATAATAGCACTATAACAATGTAGTGCAGAAATGGCCTTAGTGTTTTGCACCACAGGCCAGAGGCCTGTAACTTCCTGATGTTTTGAAAGCAATTGAGAAAGTAGCTGTTCAAAAATTGTGACTATAATGACAATTAATTATGTTTGAGGCCCTTACTTTATAAATGAAAATAGTAACTTTTTAAAAAATAAATGTTGAAGCTTTGCTTGCAGGATTACAAATCCTTCTGAAGCAGCCTTCAAAAGAAATCAGAATACATTAAGAGAATCACCATTAAGCAATACTAAATATAACAAGTCATCAGGTTCACTTCCAAACCTCAGAAAAGTCACATTTTTAGCCTGCAACTGTTAGAATCTCCCAGGTGACATGCTGGATGGGTTGGCTGGAGGATTCTGGGAGTTACACCCCGAAAATGTTACTTGTCTGAGCTTAGAATTCTGTCTCATCATGTACTAGGCGACCATTGACCCCATAGGCAGATGATCTTCTGAACTTCTGAGGCCCTCCTTACCAGCTTTCTACACATTCTCTTCTCACAGGGCACTTGGTGTTATACCAAGAGCAGCCTCTTAAAGAAAGGTAAAGCTCTTTTCCTCCTCACCCCTCATGAATCATCTCCATGGTGGTGACAGGACTTTGGTGAAGCGTCTGGCACCTCAATGAATACAACTCCTTCATTTGCTCCTCCCCGTGGGTGTTAAGCCAGCCTGAGGTGGAAAACCTCCTGGTTGCATGCTGAGCTGTGGCAAAGCATTCCCAGCCCATAATGAATAGCCTGCTACACAGCTCCAGAATGAACCCATGTCTTCCTTGCCAGTTTGGCTTCTCGAAATACCCAGCCCCATATTTGCATGGGTGTCTGTGTTGTTTATAGACACCTTCTGAAAGAGACCTAAACTGTCTCATTTCCAATGTTGTGTCTGGAGGAAGAACAGTAAAGAGAGATGGAAGGAAAACTAGAAATAAACATGAGTGCCTCCTTCTAAAATTGAGAATTATAACCGTTTGCTCAGACAGTTCTCACAGACAGTTTTTGTGAAGAATTTCCTGACAGCAGCACAACATGAGATATCCTCTAATTAAGTCACCCACTCACCACTTCTTGCCCCATGTTGTAGCTTTTCAGTGCTCAGTGTCTTGAGCAGCTCTTTGAGACACAGGGTGTATCCACACTGCACAACAGTTTGATACCAGTTTCATTGCCATGGCTCTTTCCAATGGGCTCCTGGCCTTTGTAGTTGGGAAGGTACTTAAAATTCTCAACCAGAGAACTCTAGTCCACTTCTCTGCACAACAGCATTGCAGCTCTCTAAGAAACACCAAGCATCTCACCAAACTATAAAACCAGGATTGCATGGGATGGACTCATAGCAGTTTAAGTGCTGTCAGTTGGGGCCTTTCCTCAGCTTACCTGTCTCTGGCATTGTCCCAGCGCCATCTTGGTAGCACCTTTGCTGGGATGGGAGTGTGTCCCTAGCGCTCCTCTCCTCACCCGACCAGTTTCCTGTGGAATGGAACACGAGGGACACACCTTTTCCTTTTGCAGTGCAGCCAGACTCTTTCCCAGGCTGTGCTGGGGCAGGAAGCACCTCCATGACACTTCTGGCCATTCTGCATGGAAGGTAGGTGTGGGAGCATGGCGCAGTTGGGGATCATTGACAGAGAACTCCATCAATTATTTACCTTGCAATTGTGTTGTCTGACAATGTGTGGGCAGCGGGACCACAATGACATCATGTGGAGGCGTGGTTGCAGTCCCACTGCCTATGCTGAGGCAGCAACACCCTGCAGAAAAGGCCTTAGAGTGACCTAGCCATGTTAAGCATCAGATTCTTCCTACCTTCTCCTTGAAAGATTTATGAATTTCTAGAATGAAGAGGGGTGCTAGGAAAACAAGTAGATCTTTCCTTTCTCATGAGAACATCCCCTGCTTTTTTCCTTTCTGGCCAACTTTCACTTCATTGAACCAAGTAATATGGTGAAGCTTTCCTCTATTGTGGAGATTTGCTATGATGGGGAAAGAGTGATCTGCTACTCAAGACAGGGGAGGCCTGCTAGAAATTAAAAATGCCAATCTTTTGAGATTCTAAGTTAGAACACTGACAGTTTTAGACATATTTTTACCACTCAGTGCATCCAGGAAGCCCAGAATAATGTGAGATATTAGGTATGGACTCCGGCAGTGCCAGGTACATGTCAACTGTTCTATCTAAAAGAGAAAATCCTGCAACCTTTGGTATGCCTTATAAGAATGATTCTTCCCCCTTCCTCCTCCTCCTCTTCCTAAAATGATGTACAGGTGGTATCTTTCACCCAAGAGATGCCAAAATGTATAAAAATACTAAGAATCAATGTTGGAAGAATGGTAAAGAAATAGGTATTTTTCTCCATGTGTGGTGGGGATGTAATAGAGTTTTTAAAAATGGTGTATGATTTGGCTAAATTACAGAAAATTCAGGAGATAAAAATGGATCTAATGCCTTAATCTTTTTTGTTGGTGATTTTCAAATTTAATAAAAAGAAAAATGTTGAGATCGCAAGATTGGTTTTGCATATGATCACAGCTGCCAGAATATTTCTTGCCAGACATTGGAGATTGGTTACCATACAGACCAAGGAAGAATAGTTGGGAAAATTATTGGAGATTGCAAAAATGGATAAATTTACCTATATGTTAACAAATAAGACTAACAGCAAATTTGTAAAATTTGGGAACTGCTCAACGAGTTCCTCCAAACTAAAATCAATAACCTAAGTGGATTTAATTGTTAATTTCTTTTCACCCACATCTGAAGTGGTGTTATTTTTTTCTTACTTAGATGAGAACTAACAAAATTTATATTCTGTGTTTACAAGCATTTATATATAAGGACACAATGATTTATACAATTTTCTCGGATGTTTATGTTTTGGGGCAGGGAGGAAAAATTCTGGGTTTTTTTATAGCAATATTCACAGATGATGTAAGTTCTGATAAAAGGGAACTGAATGCTGCTATAAGGAATTATAAGATTGGGATTAATTTAGGAATTGTTAATTTAGTAAGTGTCAATATTTTTAATGTTATTGCTACTTCCAATTTTTTCCTTTTTTCTCTTTTTTCCCTTTATCTGTTGTTTGGTCTTTTTTTAATTAAGGAAAGGATAACTTTTTCATAATTATCAAACAAGGCTGAAGCCTCATCAAGGGAGAAATTTCTTCCTCCCCTCCCTCCCTCCCTCCCTCCCTCCCTTTTCTCTCTTTCTCTTCTAATTAGATTTGTATGTTTATGGCTGTATGTATATGTATTATTGTTATTGTTTTTGTTAATATGTAATTTGTGTGTGTGTGTGTATAGATAGATTCATTTTGTATAGGTCCCTTTTTATAGATTTTTGTTGTTTGTGTATATATGATAAAAATGCTAAAAATGAAACTTAAATAAATAAAAAGAATGATTCTTCTTGTTTCTGAATTGTCTTTTTTTGGTATAACAGCAACTCTGTTGTCTCCCAAACAGATGGTGTGGGCTTCCAGCAACAGAATTGGCTGTGCCATCCACACCTGCAACAACATGAATGTATGGGG
The DNA here is from genome assembly GCA_948474755.1 of Ctenosaura bakeri. Lineage (NCBI taxonomy): Eukaryota > Metazoa > Chordata > Lepidosauria > Squamata > Iguanidae > Ctenosaura > Ctenosaura bakeri. Next base: position 83,260 of record CAOLHI010004907.1, on the reverse strand, counting down.
CAGCACATGGCGGAGAGCAGTCTACTTAGTGTGCAACTATGCTGTCAAGTAAGCAGAAATGCTGACATTTGAGGACACTGAGTACAAAACAGTGTATATCAGGGGGAAGCATATACAAGGGAATATTGTGTACAATATGCATATATTTTGGGAAATGTTTACAAAAATGAACATGATGGTATTTTGTGGTGGGTTAAAAGACAACGATTTACAAAGTAATATGAAAATGGGTGAATAGACTAAGGCCTGCAAAACTGGCATAGATGAGAATAGACAGATCCATTTGTCTGTAATTAGTGGCTAAAAAATAATTTCAAATGCAAAACGCTGCGCTTTAGAGGCAGTTTGCCTCTAAGGAGCAGCTTTTGGGCAGCACAAAAGGGAGAGAGTATTGCATTCACGGGCTTCGCAGAGGCATCTAATTGGCCATTGTGGAAAAAAAGATGCTGGGCAAGATAGGCTATTGGTCTGATCCAGACCTTGAGAAAGGGTTTTTTGTTTGTTTATTTTGGTTTACTGTATGGCCCAGAACCCTACTAGTGCCCCCCCCACTGCCGCCACCACAAGTTTGACTAATGGCCATGCTGTCTGAAGGATTTTGGAAACTGTAGTACAAAAACATATTTCCCAAGCTTTAGTGGGTTGTTCTTATTTATTAATTTATCACCCATCCATCCATTCATCCACCTACCCACCCATTTATTATTTTAATTAAATGCATAAACCACTCCTCTTTGAAGACCAAAAAGTGATGAACAATGGATTGAAACAAGCAAATCTGAAAAGCTAGAATAATAAAAAAAAGACATTAATAAAATGGCAAAAAATGGCAACTTCTCTTGCAGATAACAAACATTTTGAAGCACAAGTATGCTCTACAGGCATCCAACAATGAAATGTACATCATGCTTTGCCCTTCTCTGTCTTTCCAGGGGCAACTGGGTAGGAGAAGCGCCTTACAAAATGGGGAGACCTTGCTCAGCCTGCCCACCTAGTTATGGAGGTACCTGCAGCAACAATATGTGTTACTCTGGACTCAGATCCAATAGAGTGAACTGGTTCTGAACCTGGCACATTCATTATGAGCTCAACGACAGCTGGAGAACTTGGGAGTGTGGCTCACAGCTGGAAATGACAGAAGCTACCTAGCACTGCACACAGTGAATTTTAAAATAGAGAGATTGTTTATACACATGAAGTCCTGGGCTGCTTTCTCTTCTCCTTTCATTTGGATCCTCCCTCATACACTGATAAAGCTTCAAGAATACTTCATGACATGCATACAGTTACACACACACACAAACCTGCAGTTTCCATAATTTTGTCATGGAAAGAAGTTTTTAAATTTCATTGCACTGCAGACCCCTGTTCTGATTTGTGCATCCTTTGTGGGACCCTTCTGTGTGTGTTTCTGTGTGTTTTTAAATAGTATGACCACCACATGGAGGACTGTTTGAAAGGCTTCTCAGTTTAAGTTAAATCTGTATTGATATGTTCTTTGTAGGTAGAAAAAATCAGCACATTGTCAAAGTAAAAAAAATCATTGCTGAACCAGTGAATCACTGTTCAGGCAAGAATTGTTTTGAATGCCCTTCATGCATTTTCTGGACCACTTTTAAAGCATATGTGATGCTCTCAAGAACAGAATTAATTATCTCCCATTCACTGAGTCATCTGAACCTCTTCGCATTACTTATTAAGACTGATTATATTCCATTGTTTCTATATTAAAAGATTTTTCAGCCTTTTATTAATAATTGAATAATTTCTTTTTAATAAACAATGCAGTGGATTAACCTAGTCAAATCTGATTCTTGAGTTTATTCAAAGGTAGATATGCTGGTGGCTTCTTAATCCTTCCAAAATAGGTTTCTATTTACGCCTTCTGTCAGAATCACATCCGAATATGTACACAGCGGATTTGCACATGTTCCAACCAAGAATTCCTCTCTGATTATTCCATATGTGTACTGGACTTGTATAAAGAATTAATTTTCCTGTGAACATGCTGCAAGATCTCTTGGTCAGTCCTCCTTGCTCACGCCTTTGGGAAAAAGAAAAGGGAACAGTGCAAGAGCTTTCTTCCTTGAGTGCCTATAGCAGTCTAGAGTAAGTTGTGAAGGACTTTGTATACCTGGGTCCCCACTCCACATTGATTTAAAATTTTAGTATTTCCTTTGCTAATGAACTGTAGCCAGCTCAGAACCCTAAGAACAGAGAAGTGGTGACGTAGGGACCTCTCTATTCAGCCTAACTAAGGATTAATTGCATCCACCTAGTGATAACTAATACATCATCTAAATAAACAAACATTAGCATAAATATATGCTAAAAAGTAATACCACTGTCCTATAGTGAGTATAAGTATAATGGTTCAACAAAAGTGCCTACTATGGGGCTTTCAGGATGAGCTCTCAAATGTTCAAAATATTTGTTGTACTTATGTGCCTTCAAGTAGTTTCTGGCTTGTGGCAACCCTAAGGCAAACGTATTATTGGATTACTATGGAAGAATTTGTTCAGAGGGGAGTTGCCCTTTCCATCCTCTAAGGGTAAGAGTATGTGACCTGCCCAAGATCACCCAGTAGGTTTCAATGGTTGGCAGGGATTTGAACCCTGATTTTCCAGTGTCATAATCCGATACTCAAACCACTACACCATGCCAATGCTGGTTGAAAAACAAATCCCATCCAAAAATAGTTTTTAGGGAGTGTGGTTTAACCCCTAAATGCCAAATGACAATATTCATCCACCCACCCTGAGGGATCCTTTAGACTGTCCAATACTTCTAGGCAATATTGGGTATTCTTTTTTCGGGATTTCATGCCTTGTGATGGTGGTTTCTGCTTTTGCATTCAGTCACCTCCTAAATACACCGAGTTTTAAACCCTGGTATGTTGTTGGTTGCATTGCTACCTCCCCTGATCTGCATGTTTCTTTTCAACCACTCTTTTCTTTCCCTTGAGGTGCGATTAAGTTCCGGTGTGAGGATGGCTTCTCACTATCCCTACCTGCTTATTTATTTTGTTTCATGCATTTAAATAAATCCTCTCTATGAACTCAGTACCTCCCGCTGTTGTCTTCATCCTCCAGTATTCACAGTTCCGATTTCGCGCATTATTCCTATTTTCTATTTGTAATTTTCTTTTTAATTGTTTTTGTAATGTTTTGGTATAATCATAGTGCTCAAGTGGTACAAAGCTATAGTACTTAACATTTATCAGTCAGTCAGTTAACCCTTTATTGCGGTCTGCAAATCATGAGGCAATAGAATATTCATATGCATTCTGCACACAAATAAATTATATATATTCTACATACAAGTAAAAATATAAACAATCTGTGTTAAAATAGAACAACAGGATATGATTAATTACATATAAATGTATTTTAAAAACAACTTAATAAAATAGGTTTAAAATTTGATAGAAGAGACTGAAATTTAAACATGTCAGCTTATATAGAGGTTTTGGAAGCCCTATTATTCCTGAAGCTATGTCCTCTATATGACACTTCAGATGTTTAAGTCAACCCACGACCTGCTCCAGGCACAGCGTCAGGTGGGGAGTTTGACTGGAGCGGTACATCTGTCAAAGCGCAACTTAGCATTTATACCTTCGAAAACAAGGAGAGGGAGGGGAAGAAATGTTCAGTATGGCAACCAGAAATGTAATGAGGAAACAAAAGTCAGTGGGAAACCACTGTGGCAAAAGTCATGCCTCCATTCAAAATGTCATCAGTAGGGATGACCCAAATAAAGAGGAACAAAATGAGAAGATGGAAACACAACATTTACACTGCCCTGTATCGGAAACGCCTGAGACGGCTTACATTGGGAATAAATTGCTGCTGTTAGTACCAGAAATTCAGGGGCAAAATACCAGAACAGGAAAAGTATCATACAGGTATGACAAATATTCCAATATCCTGAATGGTCTGGAGCAGCCTTGAAAAATAGACAAAAATTATATATAAAAGTCACCAGAAATGACTTCCACTAATTTTCACTCATTGAAAATTTCACTTTGGGTTGAGCAATGTAGTCCACACAGGAATCAAAAGTGCTGAAATTAGCCCTCTCAACCTTGCCAGTGTTCACACCTAATTTAGTGTTATGGCAGCCATTGATAGATCTTCCCTTCTAAAGTTTCTGTCTCCTTTGTCTAGGAATTAGCCCAAAAAAGAATCACTAAATAGTATTTTCCTCCCCCTTGTGGGCAAAGGTGGGATCCTACTGAAATATAATCAGATCCTATCTGATATCAGAAGCTATATGCTATATTTCAGAGAAAGGCAATAGTAAACCACTTTGGAGTACTCCTTGACTAAAAAAAAAATTCATGAAATTCATGGATTGCATAAGCTGACAGGTGACTCGAAGGCATGCACTTTACATTAGATAATGACAATGATATACAGTTGGCCCTCTGTATCCACCGATTATGCATCCATGTATTCAACCAACCACGGCTCAAAAATATTTTTTAAAAACCTACAATTTTTTATAAGGGACACCATTTTATTACTCTATGATATATAATGGGACTTGAGCATTCACAGATTTAGGTATCTACAGGAAATCTTGGAACCAAATACTGGCAGATCCTGAGGGCCCACTGTATGTGAGAGCGTGTGTGTGTGTGTGTTTGTTGGTCAAACTTGGTTACTACTTGGATGGGAGACCATGAATGAGTATCAGGGGCTGTAGGTCATGTTTCAGAGGAAGAAAGTGGCAAAATTTGAATATTCCTTGACTAAGTAAACCCTATGAAGTATTTAAGAGGTTTCCATAAGTTGACAGGCAACTTGAAGGCATGTGCGTGCGCATGCACGCACACACACACACACAAATGGGAGACTATATTTCCTGAATTCTATGTAATCATATATTTTAGCAGATTGTTTCCCACTAAATATCATTTAATAAAATCAATGCTTTATTCAGTCATTGAAGTTACATCTCTGAATCTGCGAGACCTGAGCAGGGCAGCTGATGATAGAGTGGCTTAGAGGTCTCTCAGCCATAGGTTGAGGTTGACCTGATGGCAGCTACCAGGAACAACAACAAGTGCAACGATTATTTTCACATCCATAAAATGGAAAGTGGAGAGATGAAGGAATCAAACAGCACTCTTAAGACTAAACTAGTTTATTCCTTTAAACACACCTTTTCCATTTTATGCTGAAACAGAGTAACATGTCTATCTCTTCAAAAACTATGACACCCATATGCGGCAGCATACTGTGTTTATGAGTCTATTTATAGATTGTGGCTGTGGGTAAAGCGAAGATGGGCACTATGTTGCCAGTGCTTGAGCTATTTCTCTTTTCCAGAAGCCCCCATGCTTTTCCCAGCTTCTGGTATGACATGGGAAGTCCAGCCAATCAGAGGTTGTCTCGTTGGCTGGCCAGAGGAGGGGCTCAGGAGCAAGCAAACGTTTCATTCAGGTCCATTCTCAACTCATATGAGCTGCTTGCCCCACCATGTCAACAATATACCTGTGTTATCTCACTGGTAAACCCTGTCCCGGAGTCTACAATTTTGATATTAAAATATGGTTCAATGTGCCTGAGAGGTCACCTGGTGGCGCAGTGGTTAAATGCCAGTACTGCAAGCCACAAGGTTGTGAGTTCGATCCTGCCCGGCTCCAAGGTTGACTCAGCCTTCCATCCTTTCGCAGGTCGGTAAAATGAGTACCCAGCTTGTTGGGGGCATGTATAGAAATGTTTCGAAATACATGAGAGGCGGGATACAAATAAATAAATAAAATAAAAACATAGGCAGCAATGGTCAAACGATCGAAAACCAGGTCAGGCCAGTAAAATCCCCAGGAGACCTCAAGCTGTGCAAACCCACAATAAACAAAGGATCCTCAACCCCTGAGAAGCCGTCTTGAGGGGATTAATGTGTTTGCCCCAAACTGAGCAAAATCCTATCAGGCAAGGACCATTTAAGATCCTTGTAATCTGATCATGCAAAGGAAGTTACCATTGTGGAGCTTCTTTCTCGTTGCAAAACTCATTGTTCTCTCTGGGAAAGGGTTAGCTCTCCAGGTACCTTTTCCCCTACAAATAGTCCCAGTTTTTGAGCAGTTCTTTGGATCATTCCTGGTCATCCCAGCAGACCATTGCTCCATCCATTGAGTAATCCCCTCAGCCCTCTCCGTGCTGAGCCCCACTTCTCCGCTGTTTTCCCAGACCAAGGACTTCAGGAAAAGGTGCAATATTACTCCAGCTACAATCCCTTCAATATTCCCCTATCCAGTTTCCTCTGTTTTGCTTCTTAATAGGTCTTGAGTGAGTGTGTGAGTGATTGCGTTGGTGCATGAGACTTTCATTCAATAAAATCATTTATTGGACATTTTTGTTTGGTTTTTGGCTTGGCTTGATCCTGTAAAAACTGGGTAAAAAGACCCCACTAGGTTACTCTGCCTCTCGCATTGTTATTGCTCATGCTCCGGCTAGTTTCCATTCCCGATCACGTGGAGCACATTGAGATGTCCCCCAAGGGACCCCAGAAATCAGGGTAACACCTGCTTTAGTCACCCTCCCTACCCTTCTTCGCTCAGCATTTGGGTTTTTGTATAAACGTTTGTTTCATTGGTGGTATCACACCACTAATATTGATTGTCCCAAATTTTGTAGAGCTGGCTAAAGAAAGTTGATCCAGTTTGGTGGTAGATGTGGCCCGTGCACCCCTGATATCCAGTGTGAGAGGTTGCCTTGAAGAAGCCTTTCAAGTGTAGCAACCAGATCATGCCCAGATGGCTGGGGGAAATGGCTCTGCTCACTCTCAGCTAACAGGGGAACCATGAGAATGGTTCACCCAAGTGAATCCCCATATCTGTCATTCTAGCAATACCCAAGAAGTAGGTTAAATGAATGGCTCTCCATGGCCATTTCTGCCGGTTGGTCCCTCCCTAAACTGCAAACCCCAGGATTCCATAGGGTGTTGAAAGTGGAATAATTGCGCTATAAGAGCATAGTGCGGAAATGACCCATGAGCTGGGAAGCAAGTAAACCAATGAATGATTACCATTGGCTGGCAGGATCTTGACGCATGCTGTAGGCCAAGGCTATTTAACTGTAACCAATAAAGTTACAAGATCCTATAGATTTACACTGACACCAGTGCTAGCGGTTTGACATTTTTACGGCTTGCACAATGAGACATCTAGGCATTGATTGCATTGACAGAAGTTACAAATTCCAAATGAGACTGCTGCATGGACAATGGTAAGCAGTAGCAGATTTTCATTACTCTTCCAGTAGCGCTTTCTGGTATGCCAAACTTCAATAAGATATTGGCCTAGGTTCTCAGAAAGAGTGTCTTCTTTGATATTTAACTGTGATCTGAGGCCTGTCTTCATATGTCCCCCTAAAATAAGGTGAGACAGGTGGCCGCAAGACAAGACCTTTTGAGTAATGACATCCTGTTTGCAGAATGCTTTCTTCAGAGAGGCTTGCCTGGCACCTAGTTTATGGGCTTTTTGGTGGCAGGCGAAGTTCTTTTTCTTCTTCCAGGCACCTTAACAAGTGTTTTGGTGCTTTGGAGGTCTTAACATTATTCTGTTTTGCTGCCTTGATATTTATTTATTTTTAATTTATATTGTGCAGTGTTTTTAGTTTTTTCTACTGTTTCATTTTGGTTCTATCGTGTGCTGTTTTTATTCATTGCTTTGTCCCCAGGCCTTGCAATAACGTAACAGAATGCCTAGAACTAGTAAATATGTTCTGTCTTTTATGGGTTGGTGGGTGGGGAGGATGGGTTATGTTTTAATTGCTTTTAATGTATTTGATATACTGTGGTAGTACCACCTCGATCCATCGGGAGAGGCGGGATATAAATAATTATCATCATCATCATCATCATCATCATCATCATCATCATCATCAGGGGGGAGGGGATGCTGGGAGTTCAGTGGGTTCTTATTCTGTGGCCTATTGCCAGATCACACTTTTCTTTAATCTTGATGGAGGCTGACGTGTATCTGCACTAAGTTGTTATAGCAGTGTGATAGCACTTTGATTGTCACAATTCCATCCTGTGGAATCCTGGAATTTCTATTTGGTGAGCCATCTAGAATTCTCTTTGCCCTTTAGACAGGTACTAGAGCTCTTTAGCAGACAATTCCATGTACCCCACCAGCCTATGAAACATAAGATTTGGCAAGATGGAGCCATGACTGTTTAAGATGTAGGCAGATGATCTACTATATAAAAGTCAAAGTTTGTCCATCTGTGAGTTTGTCTGTTTGTCTGTGTCAGGCAGGCAAAAACCTCAAATGACTGGTTGAGTGAGGCAAGAAGACCTCATATGATTGGCTGGCTGTGAAGATTCTATGGAATCCTGGGGTTGGCAGTTTAGGGAGGGGCCTTTAGAATTCTCAGCAGAAAGCTCTTGGGCACCAGGCCGGTTGCTATGGAGATGAGGCCTGCCATCAATAAGGATGCTAGAAAACATTTGGGAGGCATATGTGAGAAAAATTAAAGTGACATACACAACATAGCCCATTTCCACAATACACTGTCATAGGCCATTTCCGCACTAGACTGTTATAGCACTATTATTCTACTTGCAACATCCTATGGAATCCTGGGGTTTGCAGTTTCGGGAGGGGCCACTTGGCCCCTCCCGAAACTGCAAGCCCCAGGATTCCATAGGATGTTGCAAGTAGAATAATAGTGCTATAACAGTCCAGTGCGGAAATGGCCATAGTGCTATTATTTCACTTTCAACATCCTATGGAATCCGGGGATTTGTAGTTTAAGGAGGGACATTTAAGAATTCTCAGCCAGAAAGGTCTTTGGCCTCAGTAAACTACAAACTCCAGAATTCCACAGGATGTTGAAATTGGAATAATCGCAGTATAACAGTGTAGTGCAGAAACAGGCATAGTTACAAGGTCTTCTCACCTCACACAGTAGATTGCATGGATTCCATATGTGAGGAATCGTAAAGCTGAAATTTAAAACAAAAAATGCTTCCAGAAAAATGTAAAGCCATTGCAGAAATTCAACAGAAAGCAAAAAAAAAGATAAAAGAAAAAAAGTAGGTACATCAGTGTCACCCAACAACACAGAATTGGGAACTATGGGGTTACAGAGTTACAGGTACCAGAATAGGCCAGTTGCTATGGAGACAATGCCTAGCAGCAAGGAGGTAGACAGTGTACTCTCTCAGGAACCTAAACTGTGTATGTAAATAATTCTGAATACAGATTGCATTGGGAAATATGGAGCAAAGTTACAGGAAATGGAGAAGATAGTTTGGTGAGTTCTTAAGAGGAAAATAAAAAAACCCGGGCAATGCTGGGTAAATATGCTAGTATAATATAAAGTGCAGAGAACCCCCCTAAATATTGGAAGACACTAGAACATAAGTGAGCAGCTGCAAACATGGCAAGAACCATTTTTCCTTCCTGTGCCCACCTGGCAGGCTATAGTAGAGTGTTTCAGCATATTCAACATGACAAGATGCCACTTCTATCTTCCATTTTGGCCATTCTCTCCTCTCCTCTCCTCTCCTCTCCTCTCCTCTCCTCTCCTCTTCTCTTCTCTTCTCTTCTCTTCTCTTCTTTCTTTCTTTTCCCCTTGTTTTGGGAAGGGGGAGAGATCAGAGGAACAACCTTGCCTTTTTACATGGTTTGGGGCAAGAAAACCCCAACATCAGCCTGAAAAAGATTGTAAAATATTGGGAGGGGGTTTTGGGAGGCTGTGTGGGCCACGTTTAGGGATCCCAAGGGCCACATGTGTCCCGCAGGCTGCACTTTTCCCACCACAATCTAGAGATTCTCTCTTGCTCTTGTTTCTCCTCCTCTCCTCCCTCAGTTATTTGGAGGAAACTTCTGGAGTATTTTTCTTCTGTTTGCCTCACAGTCTAAAGAAAAACAACCTCATCTATAGAAGAGTTTCTTTCTTTCTTTGTTCTAATACCTTTTACCCCGTTGTTTCTTCCAAAGACCTCAGGGTGGCACACAAGACAACTTCTTTATTTCATTTTCACAGAAAAACTTGTGATATAGGTTAGCGTAGTAGATTTAATCCCAGTGTCACCCAGTGAGCTTTAGAGACAAGTTAGGATTTAAACTTTGGTGCCCCCCACCGCTCCAAGTCTAACACTCTTATCATGTCTTTTAAGCATTTTTTACAACATTCTTCACCCATAGAATTTCCCAGAATGACTGACACATGGTCAGTATAAACAATAACAGATCATTAAAATAGTACAAAGTCCATGCAGACTTTAGCTAGCTGACCTAAAAGACTGGTGACGATCAGATCACAATTGTGGCTGCTTCTTCTTTTCATTGCAGGTAGATGATTCGAAGTGCCTCTGTGAGAGGAAGCAATAAAACTAGTATATTACATTACAAAACTTTGAAAAAAAATTCCCCTCCAAGCCCACCTTAAGATCCATCCAGCTGTACTGAGGAGATCAGTGTTGCTGGTAAAGAAGGCACTGAAGGATGATGTGATGCATCCAGCCCCCTCCCACCTACAACCAGTGGTGTGGGAATTATAGTCTAATAAAGTAACTTTTCTGAATTTCTACTATCTTGGATAGATAACGACATACTTCATCTATCCAATTTTGTCCTCGCTGGCAGGGGGTTTCTGGAAATTGTGGTTCAAAAAAGTAACTTTTCCAGACTATGACAACTGTTTTGGACAGGTCTGTATGTCACGAACTGTATTTTATTAGTTTGGTGCCAACATCCCATTCCATTTGGTGTGCTTATTTTCCTAGGCTTTCTAAATTTAATTTCTCTTAGCTGCTACTATTGTTTTGATTTTATTTTGGAGGACTACATGTATATTATTTGTTTTTATTTAAAATTGCTTTGGAAGCATGGCTAAAAGACAGTCTTTCAGTGTGGAAATCAATGAATTTCAAATGTTTGTGCACACACAGAGGCACTAGATCTAAGGCCATTTCTGCAATACACTGTTATAGTGCTATTATTCTACTTTCAACATCCTGTGGAATTCTGGGGTTTGTAGTTTACTGAGGCCAAAGAGCTCTCTGGCTGAGAATTCTAAATGCCCCTCTCTAAACTGCAAACCCCAGGATTCTACAAGATGTTGAAAGTGGAATAATAACACTATAACAGTATAGTGCAGAAATGGCCTTAGATATGCATGTTCACAACTGCTTAAACCCAGAAGTATTCACGCTGTATCTGTATACCAGCGCTAATGAATAGACAGTCATCTATGCTTTTCCATATATACAAATGTACTGCTGGGTGTATGTGCAGAGCCCATCAACAAGGACGGTGTGAGGGGCCTCAAGCATTTGCACACAGAGACACAAAGTCTTTGTTCTCTGTGTTTGTTCGGCACAGGCAATAAAACGTCCTATGTCTCAGCAGCTGGGAAACTGACCTAGTTCACACCTCCCAACCGGGGGTTCTCTATGTCTTCCTGGCTCTGGGGCTCTCATTCCCTTTAGCTCGTGCTTCAAGAAGAATAAGAAGGAAAGCAAACCTGTGGCAATGAGGGTCACTCGGGGCCTGAAACCAGGTGTCAGTGGAAGTCCCAAAAATGTGCCATAAAGTCATGTTTGAGTTTCAAGCTTGGGAGCAGTTACTATAGCTACCGTGGCAGACGGCACCTTGCAAGTTGGTTTCCATATGAGTTTGGTTACTATTTAACATCTCCACCCACATTAGGCCTGATTAAGCGAATCAATAAGATAACAGGCGAGGCAGGTTTCCTCACCCTTCCTCCCTCCCTCCCTCCTGCACCCAGCTTCTTTTCTTGTTATTTTACACTTTCTCCATTTTCTCTAGAATAACACCCATGAGAAATGGTCAATGTAATCACACAGCTAAGCCCTAAGATGGAAGCTCCGTTTGGTGAGTACACCAATTACTATCCTCCCTTCTCTTCTTGCTGCTGATGAGAAAGAGTTCAGAAGAAGCTAAAATGTTGTGGGCAGGGCAGTCTATGAAGAGGGCATAATCGTCACACTCATTAGGGTTGGATCTGGGGAGCATGGAGATCTTTTATGCCTTGGGCCAAAACACATTTCTAGGCTGTACACATGGTGGATTTCAACATACTTTGCATTCTCCCAGTCTGCTGCAGAGGCAGGGGCTACATCTGTTGTCCTAAGTAAGAGTGAATTTTTTGAAACAATAAGCTGAAATTATCCCTTTTTAAAAAATTCTATGTGAGGAAAAGTTTGCCAAACAAAATGTAATGATTACAAGTGACCCATCTTGGATCCTCCAGCATTAGGATGGATTGCTGAATCCTGCTGGTTAATTTCTACTAGACTAGACCCACAGAATGAATGGTTGGATGATAAGTCAACATGCAAGTCAATACCATTGATTCAATAAATCTGTTGTAGTTGGGACTCACAATGAAATTCAGCCCTTGTGTGTTTTTGTCTGACCCAATAGGAGACTGGCAGAATCAAGCTATCAAGAGGAATTTTTAGATCAGTACTAAGTATGACTGAGACATATCTCTACCAGGGCTTTGCAAAAGGGCTGAATATATATCCAGGGAAAAAAGATTTTAGGTGACACATTTTTAGTTCATTCTGTACAATGTAAAGGTATCAGTTGAGGATTGCTCTAAGTCCTGTTTCTGCGTTATGTTGTGAAGTCAGACACCTTCAAAAATATACTTTGTACTGAGGGTGCCACAATCCATTATTAATTTATCAGAAAATAAGCCTGGTTAAATGTCTGAGTTTTATTTCTGAGCAGCTTACTTGTAAAGAAATTCTGACCACGTGTCTATTCTTCTATACAAAAAGTTTATGAGTACATGCCCCATCACAAAATACAATCCTGACACTCAGATTGTACTGGAAATGATTTTTTTTTTAAAGGAGGAAATCAATATAGAGCTGCAAATACATTTAAATGCATCAATATCCTAGCATTTTTTATTATCCTACTCACCACCAGAAAATACCTGGATTAAAAAGAAGAAGAGTCCCTACATCTCTTATCAATGTTTAGAAAAAATAGTTTTGATAACACAATTGACCTGGATTTGCAGAAGATATATGTATTTGGGAATTGTTTTTATGTTTGGTTTGTAATAAGAAAGCACTGAAATAGAGTGGAAATCATCCAATTCATTGGTTAAACTGTCTGTGTTTGTTAGTTTTGACTGAGTGTCCAAAAGCCAGGGTGGTGTATCCATTTTTTCCCCAGTTCCATTTTACAGATGCTGGCTGCTTTATTCCATATCTGTATGGATGGAAAATATGTTGTGAGCAAAGAGAAATCATAAATAGACTTTTGTCTCATACTTCTTTTGCTATGCAGCCTTAGACTGGAAGAGCATTTCTGAACATTATAGAACATGTGGGCTTGTTGCGAATAGCCCCACACATGCATAATACATTGTCTCAATATGTGTGTGTGTGTGTGTGTGTGTGTGTGTGTGTGTAGACACCTTCCTGTGTTTACCTTGGCTCAACGTGACTGAAACAATTTAGATCACAAGCTCCTTGGAGCGGGGACCTTTCTACTGCTTATGTCATCCAATGCAAGGAATTGGTGGTTGGAAGGGAGCCTGCACAGCTTGGGAAAGTTACTTTTTTTGGATTGCAGCTCTCAGAAATCTGAGCCAATCTGGGTCAGTAGTCATGCAATCTGGGAGGTTCTGGGAGTTGTAGTCCCCAAAAGGAACTTTTGCAAACTCTGTTCAGAACTACTAGGATGGACAGCCAGTTAGCCTGTGAAGTCTGATGGTTTGCCTCGTTCCTGAGCCCAAGTGACTGCTGGCATTTTGTAATATCCTACATATATCCTAATTCTGCTATAGAAGCAATAATCACAATAAAACAATGGGAATGCATATGCCAGTCCTATTGAGTAAATATACCTTTCATTTAAAATAGGGAGGGACGGTGAAAACTGTCAGTGTACTTTTCTGCTGCTTCTGAATTTTTTAACAGTGAAGTTCTTCATACTCCAAGTATGGATAAAGTTCTGAATGTTAGTACACTCTTTAAAAAGAAAGTGAAATAAAATTCTCCTTCATGATAGTTTAAAAGGTACAGCTTTTCCTAGCACAGAGAGGGCTGTGTTGTACCTTTCTGTCAAGGAGGTGTTTTTAAAAAACAAGGTACTGACCCTAATCCACCACTAACATAATTGGACACACAGTACTTCAAGCTCAAACTTTTTATTTTATTTTATTTGTATATATTTTTATTGAAATTTAAGTTGAAAAATAAAAAACCCTTCCCCACTTCCAAGCATCTTTCTTTCCAATTGAGTCTGTGTTTACATTTCATTAATACATGGTTTCTGTTTGAAAGATAGTCTTACATTGTTACAGTTAACATTATTGTATTACAACTCGATACTTTACCTATAACATTATTAGCTTACATTACCAACAGTCTTTCTTTATTCCTTCCTTTTCTTATTCTGTGTCTTTAACCAATTCAGAACTTCTTTCTATTCTCTTTCAAAGTTTTGGACTGGCTTATTTTTAAGTGAGAAAGTTAACTTTTCTATGGACCTTTTCGCACCTTACCTTCGTCGCAGTGGTGGGGGGCGGCACTCACACGAGCCACTCACAGCAGCCCTTCTGCCTCCCACACCTGTTTGCTGGTTGCGCGATTATCGCGCGAACGCCCCGCCCCTTCCTTCCACAGTGCAGTCTGGGAGCTGTAGGCTGCACTGGGGAGGAAGCGCAACGGCTTGCTCATCTGACACAATGCACGGCAGGTAAGTGCACGAGGGCCCCGGGAGCATTGTGCAACCATGTGGTATTTTCGGCTCCCAGCCGAAAATAATAAAATGCACGTGCGTCCCGCTTTAGGCTTGTGAGCATCGCGTGAATGGGAGTGCGTCGTACAGACCGACGCTCCCATTCACACAACGCTCAAGGGGCCCTCTCGCAACAGAAACTGCGTGCGAAAAGGGCCTATCTCTACCATATCCAGAACTTTTAATTTCCATTCTTTTATATCAACATAGTTTCTTTCTTTCCAATATTGTGCATATGTCAATCTTGCAGCAGTTATCACACATAACAGTGTCTTCCAAGTTCAAACTTTTTAGAGTTAAAACACACCCCAGAGCTTGAGCCTGGATGGACAAATCTTTCAGTTTTTGTTTGTCTCCAATTCAATTTAAAGAAAAAAAATTCTTTCCTTAGCGAACTTGTAAAGACATTGCTAATGTTGTTTAATACTTTTTTTAAAAACAAACAGATATGAAATTCTCATTCATCTCTACTTTAAAGCAGGGGCATACATTTAATAACAGAAAATGCTTTCTGTCATTTTCCAAAAGACAGATGATCAATGGTATGCTACAAGTTTAGATATTCTTACATGATGAACGGTGCATAAAAAGCTCACCTTTCATTTCAGAATTATATTGCATTTCTGCATATTCAGCAGAGACCAAAGTACTATTTTGTTTCTTGTTGTTATATATTATTAATTCCTGTGTGTTGTGTGTACTTTCTCCTTATCAATATGTGCATCCGTCTCCTTGGCTTTAGGGACTGAATATGGGAGTGCTACCAAACAACTGTTACATTCTAGGAGTCTTATTTTGGTATGCTCCAGTCTTTCTCTGCTGGTTTCTGAGATATCAGAATTCATGTCACTGTTGTTGTTAAAGTGGATAGAAGGAGGAAATCATAAGTTTAGTTGTAGGGATTTAAGCAAGCTCCCGATATCCAATTTGCAACAAAATTCAAGAACAGCTTCAAATTATTATTTTTATCCCATTTAATGAAACCTGTATTTATGATTATTTATTTGGGGTGTTTTAACTTTCATCTAAAAAGATTCCCAGAGAGGCTTACGTAAGATTAATGAAAACAAAACCATCCCTGGCTACAGACTGAACAATATAAAAGATGCAACACAAAAGGAAAAAGGATGGCTGGGGGAAGAGAGGAAACAAGTGAATTCTGAAAGTTCATAAAATTGAATTGTAATTTGAATCATACTCAACTAAAATGGAAACATGTTGATGATCTCATTTTTACTTCGATCTCGAGGTGGTATTCATGGTTCTTTGATGCTTTCCTCACAATAATGATATAAGGCCAGTAGGGTTGACCCATAGAGACTGACCAACAATCATCCATTACGCCTGAGCAGATCTCCCAGGTCCTAGACTATGGCCCTTTCTGCAGCACTCTCCCATCCCGCCATGGGGATGGGAGAAGGAGTGGGACTACAATAATGCTTCCGCATAATGTCATCACAGTCCTGTTTCCCTCCCATTCCAGGTGATGTAATCGTGGGTTAAATCATTGACAGGTTCCCCCCGTCAATGACACGCTGTTACACCACCATCCCTCACTTACCTGTCCTGTAGAAGGGCAGGAAGCACAATGGTGGCACTTCCTGCCCCAACACAGCCTCGGAAAGTGCCCAGCTGCACTGTGGAAGGAAGTGGTGTATCCATTGCACTCTCTTTCACAGGGAGCTGGTCACGTGCGGAGGCAAAAGCTGCTGTCATGCTCCCTTCTTGGCAGAGCCGCTGCTGGAATTGCTACCAGACATTGCTGTAAGAAGATAAGCTGTGGAAAGGGCCTAAGTTTCTCAACCACAGTGGCTTTAAAATTTTTAAAGTATTTTCCATATGGATGGATACACTGGCTGCTTTAATAAAAGTGTTTGCTGTGTTGAACCTAAAGAAATATCTAAACATCCCAAGCTTATGTGTGTTCTGCTGCTTTAAAGCAAACTCATTGTGAGGTTATGGAATGGAGAGTGGTTTTCAATCTTACAAGCAATCTGCTTGAGGCAGAGTCTCCTAAAATTTAAAAACTTGCTATGATGCTTTCTTCCAATGGAAGGTCGCCAATCCATTTTAGTATGGTGACCGTGGAATTTAAGTTTTCATTTTCACCCCTGTTGGTATAGCTTAAGTTGGCCATGTTCATTTTTACTGTCATGTGTTTTTTATAAATATTTTTATTAAATCCATTTCTAACTATTAAAAAACAACATATAGGAAAATAGAGACACAGACTACAAAAAATGTACTATCTAAATATCCAACTACTAACTACGCTAACAAACACATAACATAACATAACATAACATAACATAACATAACGTAACGGGATAAAAGGGTTCCACACGTGACTTTCAGCATCCAAGAAAATGGTTATTGATGAAAGCTTGTTACACTTCTTCAAAATTCCTCCAGAATATTCATACCTAAATGATCATAATACATATCTGTATCATGGTTATATATTTACCCTACATTTCCAAGTATAACTGATTCCCAAATTATAAATGTAGCATGGTCTAACAAAGTCAAAATATTGTTCTACAATAATAATTCCAACCTTATTATTCAAATCCTATTGTTACATGCCTAACCCCAAATTCTCTTGAGAACATTATAACCCTTTCCCTATTGTTTCTGAAATTCCTTCAAAGAACCTTCTGTCATTAAAGTTGTCAAGTTGTCCATCTCCGCCATATACAACAGTGTCAATATCTAGTCATCTTGAGATGGTATAATGGGATCTTTCTATTTCTGCACATATAATATTCTTGAGACTGTGGTCGTATACTGTCTAACTCTTGCAAAGTTTTTTTTAAATAATTTTATTAGGTTTAACAAATAGAAAACATCATCTCAAATTGTACTTTTACATGTAATGTTTTTGTTCTTCCATTCTGATCTAGTTTTCATTTTCTGGATATCTACTCACATATAAAAAATTATGCCTCACAATTCTATGTTCATCTTACATGCTCGATCTTGCATTTCTCTCATCCTCCTGTTATGTTACAGTTATTCGTTTTTAATTTCAACCATAATTCAGACATTTTCACTTGGCAGTTCCCAGCAATTACCCATTACAATTTGCCATTCTGCTTTTATCTGATCATCCGATTTCCCCTTTAATCTTTGTGAAACAACATCCACATTTCTATTCTCAATAAATGTCCCCCACCATTGTTCAATTATGGGTATTTGCTGAGACTTCCACAATTTGGCATATTCAATTCGAGCTGACGTTATCATGTACAATATTAATCTCCAATGCCTCTTAATGCTAGTATTCTCAAGAACATTTGTCATGTTTAACAAATAAAATTCAGGTTTTTTTGCAAATTGAACCTTCAGTATTTCACATATCTTTTTACGTATTTCTCCAATATTTCTTTGCCTTGGGACATGACCACCACATATGAAATATTGTTCCCACCTCTTTCTGACATTTCCAACACATTCCTGTGCCTGTGTTGTAAATCTTTTTTAACTTGTCTGTTGTCATGTACCATCTATGAAACATTTTTAAATAGTTCTCTTTGAGATTCTGAGCCACTGGAAATTTTTGTGTCCTTTTCCAGCTCTGTTTCCATTCATCTAACTGAATTGAATGCCCTACCCACAAAATCATTGCAGATTTCACAGACTCCTCCTGTCTCTCCTGTGTTAACATTTCTTGATATATATGGGCTAACAGATGCGGTGGAGAACTCTTGCAAAGTTTTTATTAATCTGACCATCCACCAGTACCAATAAAAACAGTTCAGATTTTAATTGAATCTTTAACTTGAGAATTTCTTTAATCAAAAATTGTATCATCACCGAAAACTTGTTTGCTCTTTCTCAAGTCCACTACATATGAAAAAGAAAGAGAGAAAAAAGAAAAAATAAATCTCTCATACATTATTCTATTATTACATTTCCTTCATTTGGTTGAAGAATTTTCATACATCTTAAATACCACCTATATATCATTTTGTAAAAGTTCTCTTTCAGATCATAATTCAGAATAAATTTCAAATCTTTTGTCCACATCTTTTCCCATTATTTCGTCTGAATCAGGTGACCCACATTTTGGGCCCATTTAATGTTTACTGTCATGTATTGAAAGCACAGGTCACACCATGACACCAGTTTGCATGCCCTTGAAAATATACGGCTGAAATTCAGTGTTCAAAACCGACTTTCATTGAATCCAATTGGTGGCATCTATACAGGAAGTACATGCTGGAATAGTGCAGACAGGAGTTAACTTAGGTTGATTAAAATCCACAGAGGCCATGAGTTCAAAGTGTTATATGTTCTTGTCTCAACAGTTTTATTACAGAGGTGCAAGACCTCACTGAAAATAAATGTTGCAGTCCACTGCAGGTTAAATCATTCCCACTAATGTATCCAGTGTGTGATACAAATCCAGATTCTTGATATGGTATGTTAAGCTTCATCTTTGTACACAAGTTTCTTTATCTTTGTATAGATGCTAAACAAGCAGTTACTTACATTTCAGGAAGGTTGGCATCCATCAATAATTAAGTTTTAATTAGGATCTACAAATTATTTTTAGGCATGGTTAGCAGCATGACTGTTAATAATTTGGAATGGGGGCATGTATAAAACAAAGATCCTATGGAGGCATAGAGAGGCACATTTTATGTTTATTTTTTATTATTTTGAAATTTCTATGCTGCCATTCCGTAGCAGATTGTTAGGACTTTCTATGCCTTGAATCAGTCATAAATCAAAATGCAGATTGTAAGAAATCAGAAGACTAGAGCCATTTCCGTACTAGATTGTTATAGCGCTATGATTCCACTTTCAACATCCTATGGAATCCTGGGCTTTGTAGTTTTGGGAGGGGCCGAACCCCAGGATTCCATAGGATGTTGAAAGTGGAATCATAGCGCTATAACAGTCTAGTACGGAAATGGCCTAGGACTTGGAAGGGCAGCTGTGAAAAAACAAAACCTACATAAGATCCTCACATGGAGAAATACATCACTGAACAGAAAAGTCAGGACCATCCATATCATAGTATTTCTGATTTCTGTGTATGATTGTGAAAGCTGAACAGTTAAGAAAGCTGTCAGGAAGAGAAACAACTCACTTGAAATGTGGTGCTGGAGAGTTCTACAAATATTGTGGGCTGCCAAAATGACCAGAGAACAATTTAAGTGTAATGATGAGGATGATAAACTTTATATCCCACTTTTCTTCCAGACTGGGACTTACAAATCAAAATGATTACAATATACTTGTAGTTAAAAACATACAAAAATATCAACATTGAAATAGAATTAAACTACTAAGAGATTAATATGAAAAATATGATTCCATTTTATCATTTTGGTCTGTTGTTTTGATCACATTACTCCACTTTTTATACCTCTTCAGTGGTTGCCTGTTCCTTTTAGGAGTCAGTATAACTTTCTTGGGCTTAAATATACTAAAGACACCAGATCCTGGCTGATCTTGGAAGCTAAGCAGGGTCAGTCCTAGAGAGTACTTGGATGGGAGATGGCCAATGAATGCCAGATACTGTAATCTATATTTCAGAGGGAGGACCTGGCAAAACCACCTCTGAGTATTTCTTGAGTAAGAAAACCCTATGAAGTTAATGGGGTCACCATAAGTTGACAGCCAACTTGCAGGTACACGCAGACACACACACACATATCTTGTTTCAGCTTTTAAAGCCCTATGTGACCCAGTTCTCTGTTGTCTTTCGACTCTCATTTTACTTTACTGGCCTGCTCAGATTCTTTGTTCTAGGAACTTCAGGCTTCTCACTCAGTTCGCTCTTCTTTGGCTCTGCTTCATTGTTTTTCATTTGCTGGTCCATACTCCTGGCATTGTATCCTTGAATATTTGCAGACTGTTGGTTTCTTTGTTATTTTTAAATCTCAAGACCCTTTTTGTTTTTCAAAGCTTTTGGAATTTTAGTTTAATTTAGTTTCATAATCTTATAAATTTTGATTATATATATTTGCTGGCTTGTTTAGTATTGTTTCACAGGGGTTTTTGTATTTCTGTTCATATAATTTGTTTTGCAATTGTATTGTATTAATTTTATATGCATTTTATTCCTTCTTTCCCATATGGAGAGAGAGACAGACAGACAGACAGGCAGACAGACAGACAGACAAACAGGCAGATAAATAGGCTATCTGTCTTTTTTGTTGTTTTGTTGAAGTGCCATGCACACCAATGGCATTATACTGTAACAATAACAACAGTAACAGCTGCCAGAGCTGCATCCTATGAAATCTTGGGACTTGTAGTGTAGTGATGCACTAAAGCTCTTTGACGAAGAATTCTAAATACCCCTCCCTAAACAGCAAATAGCAGTATTCCAATGGATGTTGGCATGGCAATTAAAGTGGAATCATAGCACTATAACTGTATAGTGTGAAAGGGCCACAGATCTGTCTGCTCAATTCAAGAAGAATGACTTGACATCCCAGCAGCCAGCTACACCTCTTTGTCATCTGTTTCAAGGAATTAAACAAAGTGAGCACTTTCTCTGTTTCTTCCCCAGACTCTTCTTGTTTAAATGCTAGTCATAAGAAATTCTTGCCAAGGCTAGCTGAGTCTGGACTTGAAGAAGGAAAAAACACAGAGAGAGGATGGGATGATTCTCCAGGAGCAGAGGCAGAAAAGCTAATTGTTGGAAGAAAGACAACAGTCCTTCTAAACAGATAGGTTACAAAGTTATCCAAACATTAGATGAAGGAGAGCAGAGTATGAACTCAGCGCATTCAAAAGGCCTACTGCCAAGAACAGTCTGGAAAAGGACTGTGGAAGATCTCTGTTCTGCATTTGCTAATGTCAGACTGAACTCTTTGTAAGATTATTTGGGGAGAGGTACAGTATATCTTGAAGAACCAGTGTGGTATAGTGGTTTGAGTGTTGAACTACAGCCCTAGAGATCAGGCTTCGATTCCCTGCTCAGCCATGGAAACTCACTGGGTAACCCTGGGTGTATCACACACTCTCAGACCCCAGAAAACCTCACAATAGATTCATCTTAGGATCACCGTAAATTGGAAATGACTTGAAGGCACACAACAACAAACAACAATAACATCTGAAGAGCACTAGGAAAAGCATTAGTTATCCTGGGAGGTAAAATAAAGTAAAATAATCACCATTATACCATAAGCATTAAAATGACTGCCACCCCACTTTAAAATCTGAAGCTCACAGGAAGAAAGACTGCAGCTCAGGAACAAATCTAATGTTTTGCATGAAGATTGATCCATGTTCAGTCCCTGGAATCTGTATTTAAAAAGTGTCTCAAGTAATTTGGAACTTCAGTGCAGATCAATGGAGATAATAATACTGATGTAGATGCATACCCCATCATATCACCCTTAACACACCCAATTCCTTAGGCTGCTAAGCCACTTCGTCCCTGGTCAGTACTTGGTCAGTACTTGAATGGAAGAAGACCATGGAATAATAGCAGAGATTTTAAGGAATGCCTGGGGAAAAATCCTGCCAGAAACCATGGAGAGAAGGTAGATAATGGCCATTTCTGCACTAGACTGTTATAGTGCTATTATTCCACTTTCAATGTCTTATGGAATCCTGGGGTCTATGAAGCCCCTCCCTAAACTGCAAACTCCAGGATTCCATAGGATGTTGAAATTGGAACATAACAGTCTAGTGTGGAAATGGCCAATGTGTTGAGGATTCCATTCTTTCTTTAGCCTTAACATGTGTTTCCAGTTTAAGAGCAACTAGCAAGCATGGGAAATCAAACAGGCAGGTTTTTTGGAAAGATTGAGATTGGACTGGATTTTGAAACTGATGAGATCCATTTATCCAGTTAGAAACAGGTATGAAATCAAATAAACTGGAGAATAGCATTCCCCCTATTAAACTAGTGAGATTTGCAGTCCAGTTTGCAGCCATGTTTCCACAGAAAGAGGCTCAGCTGCAATCTCCTTGCCTGGAACAGGAGACACTTTTTAAAAAACAACAACAGTATTTTTAAAAGAATACAGTCACACACGAAACAGGGCACTAAAATGGGAGTAATTAAATTAGTTAGGAATATGAATTAAATCAAAGATTTGCTAACAACAAAGGTCAACTTAATTAGAATTATCTTTTAACCAAAATGTTTAACTTAAGTTGGAATTTCAGCACAAACATTTCTCCAGAACTGAGTGATTAGGCTAGTAGTTAATTAAATGAACCGCAGTGTATGAAGAAGTGCAATGTTTAGCTCATAAGGGCAACTTAGAAGAGAGTGGTGGCCTTTGCAGTGAGATGGTTCTTCTGTGGCCATTTCTGCACTAGTCTGTTATAGCGCTATGATTCCGCTTTCAACATCCTATGGAATCCCGGGGTTTGCAGTTTCGGGAGGGTCAGACGGCCCCTCCCTAAACTGCAAACCCCAGGATTCCATAGGATGTTGAAAACGGAATCACAGGCTGTAACAGGCTAGTGTGGAAATGGCCTGTGTTGTACACAAGACAGCTCACTGAGTTTCTTAATCTGTTTTAGGAAACCAAATTCTGATGCTCTTAACCCTCGGGCTCTTGCTGGGACCCGTGTGAGAATCAATAGGCTGTGGTAGGGTAAGGAAATAAAATTATAAGGGAGAGAGACAGGGAAAGCAAAAGAAAGGGGTTTCAGCAGGGTGGGTGAGAAATAGGGTTTTGGGGGGGGAAACTATTCATTTGTATGCTTCTTTTCAGAGCCGACTCAGAGACAGAGGAGGAAAGAATAAAATGATGGATGGTTTTTTTCCACAAATTAAATGCCAGTTTAGCTTAATTCCTTATGGTGTCCTCTCCAATGCAGAAGCAATTGAATTAGATTTTTTAGCATATTCATTATTAAAAGAAGAAATTAACCCCTTCTGCCCTATTGTGTAGACAGAATATGGAAAGATGCAATCATAGGCACAGGAACACCTATGTATACATCACCACCAGACTTCAGCACTGTTTTAATGCTGCCAGCAATTAATAGAAGAGCAAGTGAATGGTGGCAATTGAAACCTTCCATCTGCAAGTTATTTCTTCTTACCTGCTTCTCCCTATTGACTGAAAGGTGGGGAAAAACAACAAATTAAAACACAACAACAGTCTGGACACATAACACAGTTAAAAGAGCATATAGAACCAATACATATTAAAAACAGTCAATTCATACAATTCATGCAAGGGTCTGACTTACAAGGTAAATGTTTCCAAATACCATTTGCTGGGACACAACAGTAGATGTGGGGTATTGGAGCTGTATCCTGCTTGTGGGCTTCCCATAGGCATTTGGCTGCTGGTGTTAGCAGAGCCAGTTTCACATGTTCATCTTCATAAATACTATCCCCCCCTTACCAACTAATTCACACAATTAAGGATCAAAGTAGCACAGGAGTGGGCAACTGTTTGGGGCTATGGGATCCCCAGGAGATCATAGAGGGATGTACTCCTTGCAAAAATGTTCAGGGTTTTTTTGCCCCAAATGCCCCTAGAAGGTGTGGGAAGCATGTTTGTCATGCTTTTGGCCTCCCTAGGGCTGTTTTAGGCTCAATAGAAGAATTTTTTTGTAACAGAAAGTGACAAAGAAATCCCTCGTTGCTCACTTCCTATTTTTTAAAAAAGTACTCTCCCCCCATAGGGGATACTCTCCCACAGGGGGCAAAAACATGGTACAATTGCCCCCATGCACTTAAAAGGTGATTAGGTGCATTTGAAGGCAAAACAAATTGGGCCCTGGGGAAACCATGAGGATGGCCCTGGAGGACTCCATGAAGCCCACAAGCTGTGTTTTGTTCAGCCTTGAACTAGACAATATGCTCGGCACATTTTTCAAAAAGGTGCACTCTTACGTGTTGAAAGATGTTTGTTTCTCACTGCATGTGATTATCCTCACATATTTTGCATTTTGTGTGATTTGTTTTGTGATTGGTCATTGGAAGGCAAACACAGGATTAATTTTTACATCTAAGCGATGAGGCACAAATCTCTGAGGAAAACCTGTTGCGGGAGAAACGACATCATAGGGATTATGCCTTCCCTTTAACATCTCCCCTTGTCCTTCTGTTGTTATCTTGGGAATGTGGGTTGTGAGGTAAAGGTGGTCATAGAATTCTTTGCCATTTCCCCAGTGTACAACTTAAGGTTAGATATGCTACTCAGCACATTTAGGGCAGGTTTGTTTTAGAGCAGTAAGTGTGGCTTGATTCACAGCTTGTGTGTGTGTGTGTTGAAGCAACATCAGTTGTGTTCTTCTCTTGTCAGCAGAAATTAACTTGGGAAGGAATTCCTGAATAATGTTTTCTTCCTCCTTGCGGGCAAAGCTGGGATCCTGCTGAAATATCAGCAGATCCTATCTGATCTCAGAAGCTAAGTAGGGTCAGTCCTGGTTTGTACTTGAATGGGGGACTGCCAGGTAGTAACAAGTAGACTATGGCCATTTCAACACTACACTGTTATAGTGCTGCCATTCCACTTTCAACATCCTATGGAATCCTGGAGTTTGCAGTTCAGGGAGGGGCCTTTAGAATTCTCAGCCAGAGAGCTCTTTGGCCTCAGGAAACTACAAACCCCAGAATTCCACGGGATGTAAAATGTGGAATAATAGCATTATAACACTGTAGTGTGGAAATGGCCTATATTTCAGAGCAAGGCAATGCCAAACCTCTTTGGAGTACTCCTTGACTAAGAAAATCTTATGAAATTCATGGATTGCATAAGCTGACAAGTGACTTGAAGGCACGTACATTACACTATATAATGATAAGGATATGTGTGAGAGCATGTGTGTTTGTGTTTGTTGATCAAACTTTGTTTGTACTGGGATGGGAGACTACCAACAAATGCCAGGTGCTGTAGGCTATATTTCAAAGGGAGGAACTGGCAAAACCACCTCTGAGTAATTCTCGCCTGAGAAAACCCTATGAAATTCATAGGGTTGCTGTAGGTCAACAGGTGACTTACAAGACACCTACACAGATGCGTTTATTGGACTAGAAAGAGTGAGGCAGAGATTGTTGCTGCTCTCCTTTTACTGATGGAGGAAAATTCTTGTTGCTAGGTCTTTATGGGATGACAAATGCTTAGGTTCTTTATTTAAAGCAGAGTGGAAATTCTGTTGCCCTTCAAATGTTGCTAGCTGGTTCCAACGATACCTCACTATTGTCTCTGCTGATTAGGGCTGCTGCTAGTTACAGTTCAGCAATATCTTCTGGAGAGTCACAAGTTGCCTCTGCCTCACTGGAAGCATCCCCACCACCACCATGCTTCACCCAAACAAACTCCCACTGTGGCTTATAGAGTTTATTTTATTTTATTTTGAAACACAAAATAGTCTGTGCCTTAAGGCTTACCATATACATTTCATGATTTTCAGGTATTCCCCCTATTCACTATGGGGCCAGCAATGTTTGTAAGTAATGAATTGCTTATACGTAACAGAGGTGTCTGTAAGGAGTTATTTCTGCCTCTGCTGCTATCTGCTTCTGTCTACAACAGCATATCAAAGTTGTATTTCAAAAGTAACATAACATGTGGAAAAACCACATTTATTTTTTGTAATGAATAATGGATTTCTTTGGGGGGGCTTACTTTAAAAAGTTCCTTCTAAAGGAAAGTTTAAGCAACATTTTAAGTAGAATTTGTAGTTTTTAAGCATTGCTCTTATTAATCCTAAGGGGTTTCTTCGAGGGGAAAAAGTAATGAAAAAAGTGAGGAGCAATGCAAGTGAAAACTGTACAAGACATAATAAATGACATCAGTTTTTTTTTAAAAAAATCATGGCATTAAAAGTAAAGGATTATTTGTGTTGGAGCAGCCTTGGTAATGGATTACAAATTAAATTACCTTTCTTAAAGTAACTGTCTGGGGTTTAGGAGTTGTTATTATTGCTTTTGCCAAATTACAGCTGTAGATGCCAAGGAATGTGATTAGACAAAATAATTTGGGCTTACACTGTAGCATTGCATTTTAGACAGCTCTCAAGCAGAGTCAAGGCCCATGCCCACCCTTACCAAGGAAACTGCTGGTTTGCATGTCTGTGTTTTTGATTTGCCTATGGCAAACTAGTTGCCTGGCTAATTTGGCAGGAGCAGGTGTTAAAATAATATGTTCTTGTCCTAGTAACTTTTGGAGAGTTGCTGGGATTACAGTTTCACAAGGCTGTTTCAGGATCTGCAAGCTTTTTTGATATTTTGGTATAGCATGTGAAAAAGTTCCTTTTTTGCACTACTACTTCCTGAATCTCACCATGCCATCCTTAGTAGTGGATTCTGGGAGTTACAGTAAAAAAAGTAGTTTTCATCAGCTCTGCCTGGGTTGGGGGTAAGAGACAAATGGACAAATATCACCACGGATAGCTAAGTGTTTCCAGAGCAAAGAATTTTTTTGGCAATAAGTGGCAACCTTCAAGGAAAGTGAACAAACAGGGCTGGTTCTTTTCTGTGTGACAAGGAGATGTGGATTAGACATGTCCTTCTGCCTTGCTCAAGTGGAGCGGTGGGTAAATGTTGTTAATCCTACAGCGATTGTCAATAAAGGATTTATACAGTCCCTATTGTAGGTTAATCCATAGATACATACACAAATGGCAGAGGAAGAATGGACTTTTTAATAGCACTCCATAATGTAGGGAACTTCAAAACAAATGATCCTCCTGTTGGTGAGGGTGCTTTCAAAGCAGAGCATGAGAGAATTGTACCTTAATTGCACATATTTGCCAGGCCAGCAGCAATGAACTAGGGATGTAAAACCCTGACTCTGTTCATCCTTGTGTAGTCAATGAGAAAAGGTGAAGACTTTCCTCCTGAGTGCCACACAGCATTATTTGAAGGAGAGCAAGACGTTTTCAAGAGATCTTGCACATTTTCAGGACCAATTTTTGCATATTTCTGTAACTGCACTGAATTCAAAATGCTGACAAACATTGCCTAGCTGACTGGACTGTTAAAAGTTGTCACATCAGATGGTTTGTTTATTTACATTTATATCCCACCTTTCTTCTCATATAGGATCAAAGGCAGCTTGTTTGTTCTGAATAATCACCCTGTCCTTTTGTGGTTGCTCTGTCCATGTGCTTAGCTACAGAAAGGGAAAAGATGCTAGTTTTGAACAGAAACTGGACAGAGAACACAGCCTTCCTGATATGACTTGCTCTCTTTCATTATCAATCAGTGCCATTTTTCATGATTATTGCTGTTTTCTCCATTCTTCCAAAATGTAGTAGGTGGCAACATTATTTGCACATGACATCATCATGAAAGCAATTCAGAGTAAGGCAGTGCTTCATGCCATCTCTCTATATGGGCAAATACATTTGCCCCTGCTCACAGAAGCATATATGATGAAAAATGATCACCAAAAAGGGCTGTTAACAGGTTGCAAATGCTTTTGCAAACTAAACACAATAAAATAGAATAAAACAAGAACAAGCAAAAAGAGAGAAGTGACTAGTGGGGTGCAATAGGGTTCTGTCCTGGGCTCAGTGCTATTTAACCTCTTTATCAGTGACTTCGATAATAGAGGGCATAGGGGGCATGCTGATCAAATTTGCAGATGATAACTAATTGGGAGAGGTTGCTAATACCTCAGAGGACAGGATCAAATTTCAAAATGACCTTAACAGATTGGATAGCTGAGCCAAAACTAACAAAATGAATTTCAACAGAGAGAAATGTAAGGTCCTACACCTAAGCAGACAAAATGAAATGCATAAATATAGGATAGGAGACACTTGGCTGGACAACACTTCATATAAAAGGGATCTAAGAGTCTTAGTAGACCACAATCTGAACATGAATCAGCAGTGTGATGTGGCAGCAAAGAAAGCCAACACAATTCTTGGTTGTATCAATAGAAGTATGGTATCTTGATTGAGGAAAGTAACAGCACCACTCTATTCTGCTTTGGTCAGACCTCATCTGCAATACTGCATCCAGTTCTAGGCACCTCATTTAAAGAAGGATATTGACAAGCTGGAACGTGTTCAGAGGAGGGCAACCAAAATGGTGAAGGGTCTGGAAGCCATGTCCTATGAGGAGTGACTTAGGGAGCTGGGGATGTTTAGTCTGCAGAAGAGAAGGTTAAGAGGGGACATGATAGCCATGTTTCAATATTTAAAGGGATGTCATGTCGAAGAGGGAGCAGGCTTGTTTTCTGCTGCTCCAGAGACTAGGATAAGGAACAATGGATTCAAACTGCAGGAAAAAAGATTCCACTTAAACCTCAAGAAGAACCTCCTGACGGTAAGAGCAGTTCAACAGTGGAATATGCTGGCTTGGGGTGTGGTGGAGTCTCCTTCTTTGGAAGTTTTTAAGCAGAGGCTGGATGGCCATCTGTTGGGAGTGCCTTGATTCCTGGCAGGGGGCTGGACTGGATGGCTCCTGTGGTCTCTTCCAACTCTATTATTCTATGATTCTATGGAAACGAAACAAAACAAAAACACAAAGGCTTTGCCCAGTCTCTATTTCAGCTTGTGCCCCTCACTTCCACTTTACTGCTCCCAACTGTGTTTCATTCCAAGGATTTTGCCACTCTAACTAGGCACTTGTAGGCCTGGATAGGACAAATCGTGGTCTTTGTTTCTTTGCTTGATCTGATACCACTGAATAAAGGCATATAAAAGAATCCTCTGGAATCTTTTCCTACTCTGAACAAAAAGGTACGCTTAGTTTTCTTTTGCATGGAAACCCTGAGGTTGGGGACTGGGTGTGCCAAAACAGGTCACAACCATGGAAATGGGAAAATGGAGAAGCAGGGGTAGGTCATAAGGCAGCCAAGCATTTGTGCTTTGTGGAGTGGCGTTGACACGCACACCACTTAGCACAGCCAATGTCAACAGGAGACCTGAGGAAATAAGGCAAAACCAAACACATTGACACTCCTCGGAACAAGAGTCATAAAACCTGCGCAAACCTGAACAAGTGGTAGAACAGCCTTTTTATCCGGTCCAAATCAATAATGAGGTCTTGCTAAGAGTGTTTGCCGACACATAAGTGACATCCATCACAGATTGGTTCACCAAGTTTATGACTCAAATCCCAAAGCCTGTAATGGAGAGAATTAGCCAGAGCCAGGGCCTCATCTCCTTCCCTGCGCATCTTGGGTTTATGCACACTTGCTAATCCACCACCAATCTCTGCTTTAAATCTTCATAAAGTAGTATTTTCACAGCCGGAGATTTGTAAACACACGTGATGCATGAGTCTCTTCGACATCTAACTAGGTACAGCCTCTGATCACATTTTTAAGAAGATAATGGCCACTTAAGCTAAATATTAGCAATATAATTCAGACAATAATGATTCTTTGTGGCATAGACCCTGAATCGGGGAAAGGGATGATGAAAGTCAGAAGCCTCTCCTCGCTTCACCTCACACAAGGCCTAAAATGATCTGGCAAAATTGGACCACCAAGAGTCCTATGTAGTCAAGCCTTCTCAGGAAAGATCAGTCGGAAGTGTACTAAATGACCAAGCATTAAGAAATATTAAGAAGGTAATTGTCATTGAGCTCTTTCAGGGATTGTAAATGCTGCCTGCAGTCTATCCTATTTGCTGACTTACTTGGGAGTAAGCTACATCACATCTCAGGCCATTTCTGCACGAGTCTGTTATAGCGCGATGATTCCACTTTCAACCTCCTATGGAATCCTGGGGTTTGCAGTTTCGTGAGGGGCTGCTCGGCCCCTCCCAAAACTGCAAACCCCAGGATTCCATAGGAGGTTGAAAGTGGAATCATCGCGCTATAACAGACTCATGCAGAAATGCCCAAATATATGGAGGCTCATTGCCATTGTTGTTGTGTGCCTTCAAGTCATTTCCAGCTTATGGTGACTCTCAGACAAGCCTATAACACGGTTTTCTGGGGGCTGGGAGGGTGTGATGCACCTAAGATCACCTGATGGAGGCATACCCTCCAACATTTCACAGATGTGTTGCTAGCAACATCAGAGTATGGTCAAAATGGCAAGCATTAGTAAAGGGGAAAAATAAGTCAGGAGAGGCTGCAGCAGTTTGCTTTTGCCTAAGCTTATAGGGAAGGGCAAGATTCTGCCCTCTCCTCTCCCTCCTTGCTGAGTTAAGTGAGTGCAAACTACTTTTTGTAAGCCAGGGACAGAGGGTGGAAGGGGGAGGAGAAGAAAAAAAAATGGGACATTTTAAAAGCAGATGGCAGATGAGCAAATGAGACTTGGCGTGCCAGATTAAGACAGTCAGAGGAAATGGATGCAGGGCACATATAAATGCACATTGTGATTTTGAGAGCCTTCATATTTAAGAATGTTTCTTTCTTTTCTTTTTTTTTGAAATGTTTTTATTAAGAATTTTCCTTAAAAATAAAAAATAAAAAGCTTCCCACTTCCAAGCTTACATCTTCCAGTTGAATCTGCTAGTTTTCATTGTTTACATACATACTTATATAATTTCTGCTTAACAGGAGAAAGCGATTGTTTCTTTTTCATTGTTATATTACATTGTTTTCTTTTTCAATCCTTATACCTTTATAACTTTATCCAATCCAAAACTCCCTTCCACTTCCTTTCAAAGTTCTGGAAAGGTTTATTTTTCAATGAAAATGCTATTTTTTCTGTTTCTACCATATCCAGAACTTTTACCTTCCATTCTTCTATATCAATATATTTCTTTCCTTTCCAATGTTGCGCCTATGTCATCCTAGCAGCAGTTATTAAATATAGCAATCCCCTCTGATGACATCTTATATCTCTTTGTTGCCCTGTAATATTTAACAAATAAAATTCCAGTTTCATTTCAAAATTCAAATTATCAATTCTTTGGATTTCATCATGTATCTCCTTCCAAAATTTTCTTGCTATTCTGCAAGCCCGCCGCATATGAAAAAACGACCCCACCTTTTCATCACATTTCCAACATCTTACATTTCCATCTTTTGTTATTCTTTGTAATCTTTCTGGGTTCATATACCATCTATGTAACATTTTATAATAATTCTCTCTTAAATTTAGATTTGGTGTGAATTTCATATCAGTTTTCTATGCTCTCTCCCAAGTTTCTAATTCAATTGAGTGTCCAATATTTTGTGCCCACCTGACCATTCTTTAACAACTTCTGATTCCATTTCTCTTTTCAACAATAATTTATAAAATTTTGAAATTCTCTTCTTCTGATCACCCCTCATCAACAGGTCTAATTCATTTTCTTTTCTCTCAAATCTGTATAATTTATAGTCCATTTTAAATCTCTCTTTAAGTTGTCTCCATGGGAACCAATTTTGCTCATGTCCCAGAGTCTTTAGTTCTTCTGTTGTACACATTCTTGGCTTATCCCCTTCCCACTTCAGCAACTCTTGATATGTTAGTATATTTCCTTGTTTTTTTGAGGCGATTTTAATATTTAAGGCTGTTTCAGTGATAATGGACGTGAAAAGTAATTTGCTCCCTTCAAAAGCACCCACAGGTAGAAAAGTTAATAACAGCCTGTTCAGCCTCCACCCACCCCAAAAAACAACAGTGCCAAGGTCCCTGGCTTGTGGCACTTGATGTAGCTACTGCCTTCTTTCTAACTGGATGTATTGCAGCACATTAATTTTATATTAGAAAAAATCTTTGATATTTGTAGGTTGGGATGGGAATTCCATGACCTTCCTGATGTTGTGAGACTGCAGGCCACAGCTAGCCTAGCCAACATAACCAATAGTAAGGAATACTGGAAGTTATACGGCAGCAACATATGTAAGTGTAGTGTGAATATGAGCATATATATTTTTATACATATCAGGCTCAAGCAGGCTGAATTCTTGGTTATGTTATATTGACAGATATACCAAGTCCATGATTATATCCTAAGGCTTTTATTAACCCCCTTTGTTTTCTTTTCCCATTTCTTTTCTTCCTTCTCTTTGCCTTTATAATAATGTACATAATAATGTATTTATAATAAAGGATAATAATATGCAATATAATATTACAATATAATAAATACAAAGAGATTTATATTCACATATTTTATAAATTTATATATTTTTATTTAAATATATTTGTTGCCTGGGGAATTTTTCAGTTAGAATAGATTTGATGGGCCTAGTTAGAGCAGAGGAATGAGGTTCTTTTCCTTTCTTCCTTTTCTACTGTTCCTGTGACTGAAATCAATGTTTCTCAACCTTTGGCCCTCCGGATGTTTTTTATTTCAGCTCCCAGAAGTCCCAGCTGGTAACAGCAATATCTGATGTAGTAGGCTGGAGGCCATGAAATCATCTTAGCAAATAAAACTGGCTTGTGTTACAGGACTCTTTGTTGACAGAGAAATCAGCATACTTATTTCAATAAAGGAGCAGAAAGTGGGGATACAGGTGAACTATAGCATTTGTCACATTTCAAAGGCATGCCTGTTGCAGTAGAAAGAAGAGAGACCCGTGGTATCTTAAAGACTAACAGAGTTATTGTCCTACACTGAATTGGGGTCAAGATAGTGCTTCTTGCTATTGCAGTGCTAGTGTAAACGTTTGGGGAAGTTACAGCTCCATAATTCAGCTACTGTGCTTGGCCTCATTTTGTAAATGTTCTCTGTTGACCTTGGTGTGGTTTTTTCCTGCCTGCCTGCCTTACACAGTCTGAGTACAGAACGTGAAAGGCAAAAGAGGTTTCATCACGTCAAGTTCTGAATACCTGGCTTTCCTTCACCTTGGTGTATGGAATGTATGTTTTTTCTAATTTCTTGAAATAAATAGCATGTCAGTTAAGATCAACAACAATATTCCATTGTTAATCTGTTTTCTGCTTCCTCCATGGTTGGCCTTCCAGGACCGTCACAGTAGCTTTCTCTGGTTGCCTAGGAAAAGATATTGTGCACTGCATTTTTTTGTCTAATGCCCAGCTCTTCAGCAAATGACTGTCTTATTTGGGAGACTCTACAAGTAGCAATGCTATCATCAGCATAGCCTTGTACTTCATGGAAGCACGCATTCTTACTGTCAGAAAAAGGTAGTGCCATTGGCTGGGAGACAAATGATAGGCTGTCCAGGAGCAATTCCAAATGGACTGTGAAAACATTTGAATGAAATTGCCATAGATAGGATCACAGTAGCACAATTACAAAAGAGTGACACAACTTGGGACATGCCACATTATCTCATGATATCACACTAACTGTGATCATTTCTATTCTTGGGTAGAATATGAACCATTGGTGACTCCAAACACCAGTCAGTTGTACTTGTAAGAATGTGCAACTGAAATAATATTAAATATCATCATCATCATCATCATCATCATCATCATCATCATCATCATCATCAAAATTCAAGTGGGAAAATAGCTGTAAAATATTCAAGAGAGATGCGAACATCTGTGTTAGAATGGACATCAGCCTATATGTTTGGGTTGCATTTTGAGAACACCTATAGCTGTCTGTTCACCTTTTTACCTTTTCATTGTGGATGACCAGTGGTCTTCAAAGGAGGAAGTTTATCAATTCTTATTTCAAAATTTCTTGTTTCTTTGCTTAGAAGTAATAAGTAAAGAAGGAAACAGAAAGATCCCTACCTAGTGTGGTTTAGTGGTTTGAGTACTTGGGCTAGAATGCAGGGAGACCGAGGGTCGAATCCTCACTCAGACATGGAAGCCCACGGGGTGATACTGGATAGGTCACACACTCTCAGCCTCAGAGGAAGAAGATGGCAAACCTCATAGAATCATAGGCCATTTCTGCATGTCATCCCTGTCCCAGGAGGGGGACGTATTGCTGCCAGTCCGCCAGTTGTGCTTTTGCATGATATCGCTGTAGTCCTGCTGCCCATGCATCCCTAGCCATCGCAATCCCTAACACATCCTGGATATTTCATTACCAGAAAAAATCTGGTAATGGACCCCAATTGTACAATGCTCCCATCACCAACAACTATACAGAAAGAGAGGAAGTGCGATCTAGGCACTTCCTTCCTCAGTGCTGCACAGGAAGTAGCCAGCTGCACTGTGGAAGGAAGAGATGTGTCATTCACACTACCCTGCCACACTGGGTGCAGAAGGAAGTGTTCGAGTTGCAGTCCCATCCTGGCAGTGGCACTGCTGAGATCATGATGGGATAACAATGGAAAATGGTAAGGTGCAGAAAGCGTCATAGAATCAGAGAGCTGGAAGAGACCACAAGAGCCATTGAGTCCAACTCCCTGCCATGCAGGAACACACTATCAAAGCATTCCTAACAGATGACCTCCTCTGAACAAATCTTGCCAAGAAAATGCCATTGATAGTTTCACTTGAAGACAGCAATAACTTGAAGGCACACAACAATGACAACAACAACAGACCTTGTAGTGCTACCTCCAATAAGAGTAGACAATATCAGGCCAGCCAGATCAAGAGTCTGACACGCTACAGCTGCTTCATAAGTTCATAGTTTAAAACTCAAATACAGTGGCCATTAATGAGAAAATGGAAACATTTTGTACTTCTTCCTGCAGCCTGAAAATTAGCGGGTCACTTCAGATTATTAATAACTGAAACTTAGAGGTACACTCTAAGAGGTACACCCAGGTACCTCTTAGATTCCTTATCAGCAGTTATATATGCATGTGTTTTTATTGTGCTGTTACTTCTCCTTATTATGTTATTGTTGTTGGACATCTTGGGCCCTTAGTGTAGAAAAGTATGACAGAAATGTTTAGAAACAGGAGATGCAAAAGTCCACAGGTTTTAGGAGGCTGCCTATCAAATATCCTCAGACAAGAATTCATTTATTGCCTTTACTGAAAGTAAAAAACAGCTACTTTGGGGCTCTCTTTCACAACTTGTGTTTTCATCATACCCAACTGGCAAGCCACTGAATCTAAGTAACTCTTCACATACTGTTTCTCCCCAGCGTTTTGTTTTAAATGATAGTTTCAGAAAGCAAGGAGATAGATACCTTGCAATATTATTTATAGACCCTCCCCAAAAATGCACTATAGCTCCCAAAATCCCCCAGCTGCCATAGCTGTTGCTGTTCTTACTGTCCAATGATAATATAGATTCGAAGTCAAATTGTTGTCACACTGCATAGTTATAGCAGTTTGATACAGTTGTAAGTAGCATGGCTCCTCTGGAATCTTGAGTTTTGAAGCATTTTTAGTGCACTGTCCTGAACAATAGCACTAGAGCTCTGTGTCAGAGAATATTAAATATAACATCAAACCCCAAATCCTAGGATTTCCTAGAATGCAACTGTAACAGGCAAAAAGGTATCAAACTGCTATGCTTGCACAGTTTCCCAGATTTCTGCTCTTTTGGGAAACACCCATTCTGTCCATTGTGAATTCATTAGTAAACCAGTAGGGGTCACTCATCCTTTTCCCTTTGTGTAGACCAGGGTTCACATCTGCAAACTCTGGTCTTTTTTTCACGTACAATTTTGGTGTAAGCCACACATGCTGGCAAAACCACCTGTGAGTATTCCTTGTCTAAGAAAACTCTGTGAAATTCATGGGGTCACTATAAGTCGATGGACAACTTGAAGGCATATATATATATATAATATAGGTAATAATACACACAAGCTCAATCAAGGTAGCACATCCCCAGATCACACCACCAAAAAGCTTTCCAGTAAGCAAGAGAGGAAGTGCCTTATCTCCTGAAAGTAATATTGTATATCATCACAAAAGGGAAGTGTTCATGCCTTCCCATTGGCAAACACTTCCCATTGTCTTAAAAATAAAACAAAACAGGAGAACAGCAACAAAACAGCAAGATGCAATTGCAGTGATGGGAAACTCTAGGGATGAGGAAAGACTGATTCTCTGCAGACTATCAATCAAAACTAGATGTCTATCTGACTGGTTTTAAAGCAACCCCAGCTCTTTAAAAATAAAGTTGGGCCATTTTCAGAAGTGATCCTTATTTTCCTTCCTTCTTTGTGCTCTCCCTGTCCCTTTCCTATAGATTTATGCCAATGCTTATATAAACATGGCCATAGTTGACTATTGCAGTCTGTATTTCTGTGAGGGGGGGGGGGGAAGGAATTTTCTTTTATTTCTAATTTCATTTCATTGAACATAATAAATACTCAACAGTATAAAATGCATTGAGATTATAACACAGTCAAACAAGTACAGTCAGCCCGCCATGTCCACGGATTCTGTTTTCACAGATTAAACCAACCACAGCCTGAAAATATTTTTTTTAAAAAATCAAATTCCAAAATGCAAACTTTGATTTTGCCATTTTATATAATGGATACCATTTTACAACACCATTGTACATAACAGGATCTGAGCATCCACAAATTTTGATATCCATAGAGGGCCCTGGAACCAAAACCTAGTGGATACTGAAGGCCCACTGTAATAATATCCATCTATTTTCCATTGAAATGTTTCCTTTTGGTTATGTTATGGATGTACAAAGAGGAAAGGGTTTGTCAAAATTAATCTCTCCAAGTGTTGTGTGATTTTTGGGGGAAGTGATTTTATTGTCTTCATGTTTGTGTAAATTATGAAGCTGTATTCTCCATAGCTGCTATTCATATTTCTAACCTATATTAACTTTCACATGGCATGCATCACAAGACATTTGTCCACAATCCACAAATATTTATGCTACCACAAGACGCTAAGATGCAACAGACCAGCACTGCTAGCCCTCTCTACCAGGACACTGGATTTACATATTTGAACATCTGCCTTCTCCCATATAATCCAGCCCATAAACTAGGGCAGAGGACCTTTGGACCTGTGGATACATTGGACTACTATTCATACTATCCCTTCCAATTGGCAATGATAGGTGGAGATGATGGGAGCTATAGGCCAAAATATCTGGAGGGCCAAAGATTTCTCACCTGTGCCATCGACTTAAGCCATTTCTGCATTACACTGTTATAGTGCTATTATTCCACTTTCATCATCCTGTGGAATCCCAGGGTTTGCAGTTTAGGGGGGGCATTTAGAATTCTCAGCCAGAGAACTCTTTGGCCGCAGTAAACTACAAACTCCAGAATTCCACAGGATGTTGAAAGTGGAATAATAGCACTATAACAGTGCAGGGTGGAAATGGCCTTAGATGACCAGCTGCTTTTGGTCATGTTGAGTAGCTTTTTCTGTTATGGTGCCCTGATGATGGAACACTGTTGTCATCGTGTATCTTCAGTTCATTTCTACCATGTGGCAATCCTAAGGTGAACCTATCACAGGGCTTTGTTGGCAAGATTCAATCACAGTGGGTTTGCCGCTGCCCTCCTCCAAGACTGAGAAAGTGTCACTTGCCCAAGAAGGTGCAGTGAGTTTCCATGGTTGAGCAGGGATTTGAATAGCGGTTGCCAAGAGTTCTAGTCTAATACTCAAAGCACCATGCCACACTGGCTCTTGATGGTGGAATAACTTTCTCAAATATATCCACCTGACATGCTTTGCCATTTATACTCTGGAGGTAACATTTTTGTATATTAAGGCTTATACACCATGACAGGAAATCATGCAGCCCTCCAGATGTTGTTGGATTGCAGCTTTCACCATTCCTCACCTGTTGGCTATACTGTCTAGGGCTGTTAGAAGATGCAGTTCAACAAAATCTGAAGGGACACATGATTCCCACTGCTGGTCTACAAACCTACATGGGAGGAAGGCTGATT
The DNA here is from genome assembly GCA_948474755.1 of Ctenosaura bakeri. Lineage (NCBI taxonomy): Eukaryota > Metazoa > Chordata > Lepidosauria > Squamata > Iguanidae > Ctenosaura > Ctenosaura bakeri. Next base: position 44,952 of record CAOLHI010004907.1, on the reverse strand, counting down.
TAAATCAATGGGTTTTACTTCTGAATAGACTTGTATAGATTATAAAACTGTTAATTGTGGACAGGTCTTGTTGGCTGTGCTGGGTGACGATAGTGTGATTTTTAGTCCAAAAGATCTGGAAGGCATCAAGTTGGTGAAAGCTGGTTTAGTGCTTTTGGTGATTAAGTTGGTTGCTTTTAATTTGTATCAGTATTGTATTTTAATATTTGTCTACTTCTTTGCTATGCAGTTGATGTAAATTTCTGTGAACTGGCATGAACTTCAGTTTGATGGATGTTTGGTGGGGATTTTAAAAAACCTTGTAAATGCTGTGCCACTTGGTGCCTCTGATATTGGTGGCACAGTGAATCTGCTGTGGACTTTAGTTCAGACTTTAACTGAGCTGCCCTGCATGGTAAACCCCACCCTCCAAACAGTTTCAACACTAAAGATACCACCTTTAAGGTCAGACTAAAACCCAGGGTGGATTCACTGCCCCACTGAGCCACCAGCTGCCTTGATGTAAATGAATATATGGCCTAGCAGGTTGTAATTTGGAAGAAGCTTTCCTGTTTTCTATTTTGTAATATCCAGGCAATTTTCACACCTGAGGTTTAAATTACCTTTAACTTTCTACTTATGGGAATGCGTGGTCCAGTTCATATGCACAAGAAAACAGTAGAGAGGTGTTTGCATTCATGGTGGGCAGCTCCCATGTCAGAGAGATGGTGAATCCACACCAGGTTTTAACCCAGGCTTTAAAGGAACTCTCCAAGGTTCTGAACCCTATCTTCAAAATAAGTTCAGTACCTTGGACAGCTTCTTTCAAAGTCTCCAAAACCTGGAGTGAATTCAAGTGCCCACTGACATAGAAGCTGTGCCACTAAGTGTTTGCAATCCCCACAGACATTCTGGCCACTGTGGGTTTTATATTTGCCTTACAGACTCAACTGATGCAATAGAAGCTTTATGCCTGGATTGTGAAAACAACCGAATTATTTAGCATGTTCCAGACAAAAAGATATGTTAAAGCTTCTGCAAATTTTAATGAAGATGTTCCATATTTTGTAGGCATTTCCACATAGGGTGACTAGATTTAAAAAAAGAGAAGTTAATAGTTTCCCAGGGTCTCCCCCCTACCCTCCACATGCTGTACCTCCACATGTTCTTTTTCAAAACTGGAGTTGAATGTTTACTTCCAGACTTGAAGAAATGCTTTTTCAAGCCTCAAAAAAGTATAGTGGGAAAGAGGGAATAGTTTTACTGAAGTCCCTTAGAGATTTCTTAGGGAGAGATGCATCATTTGGGGCTCAAATAATTGTTGATGATGAATACCTGGACTGGGGGCCTTGATGGGCTACATGTGGTCCATGGGCTATACAATCCCCACCTGTGAACTAGTCCAAAGTTTTCAGGAGTGAGCTTTGGCTTCAACTGTCCTATGTTCCCTATATTCCCAGCAGGGCTATTAATTTTATCTAAGGATTTCCATTTCATCTTTAAGGAAAACTCAATGTAAGAATAGCTTCCTGGCAGTAGCAAATGATTTCCAAAGCAAAATTTGGCTGTGGCAGTGTGTACCTTCCTAGACCATTAAACTATCTTTGGACCAAGTGTAAACCTGGGATCAGCTTTAATCTTTTCACTTTCCCAGAACTTAGGTCTGTGACATTTAAAACTTGAAAGCCTTTAACTAACAAAAGCCGACTCAATGAAGGATTACCCTGCCTATGTCATCCCCAGTTCCCTGGAACTGATGTAGCAAAAACAATGCAAATCATCTCTGTCTTTTCTCTCTTGCTCACACAGTTTTGTCTTTGCATGGAAGGGGGAGATAATACCTTCCCTCCTCCTCCCCCCCACTACTTCCCAAATGTTCCAGTCAGCATAGGCAGTTGCCATGCTTTCTCAAGGATTCTGGGAGGCTATAGTCTAAAAAAGGTAACTTGGAAACCCCTCTCTCCATTCAGCAGCACATACACTGTGCAAGGCAAGAGTTGTACAACTCAGCCTCTCATCTTTCTCCAGCTGAACTCTGGCCAACCAAGAGAAGCTGCCAGCTTGGTAATCACAAAGATGTGTTGGCTCCAGAAAGGAACAGAAAAAGCCACAGAGGACATGGGCCCCCAGTTGCCCAAGGCTAGTGAGGGGCTCTTTCAGGTTTTGTTTGTACTGTGCTTTGCTTTCCTCAACTGTGTTGCGCTTTTCTGTCCTGGATAGCCACCTAGTGGTAAAGCTGACTCTTGAGTATAGCCTTGCTAACTGAGTTCAGCCAAAAACCTTCTGGTTCAAAAGTGAGCAAGGAAATGCCACCACATCCATATCAATTCTTCACCCAACTAGGAGACTAGGTACTGAATATGGAAAGGTTACATCTTTGGACTACAGCTTCTAGAAAACACCTCCTCCCTATCCAGAGATCCTCCTCCACCACCACCACCTTCTCTTCCTTTTCATTTCCACCCTGTCTTTCCTCCACAATGGGGACACTAGGCAGCTTACAAAAATTAGATCAAATACAGGTAAAAATAGAGGTTAAAACATGCAAAAGCTTATTGCTGAAAGGTAATTATCTGTAAAGTTAAAATCACTGAAATTATAGCCATTCAAAAAGCAAAAAAGCAAAGATAAAAAATGGCTATTAAAAGTCCTTTCTTTACAAATACTTCCCCAAAGCCTGCTGGAACAGACAAGTCTTTGCCTGCCAATGGAAGAAGAATAAAAGAGAGAGCTAGTTTTGGAGACGTTGTCCAAAAAAGTAATTTTTCTAAGGTCTTATCAAATACCCACAACTGGGGGATTAGAGTGGAAGTGTTTATTAAGAAGCATTTTGATGTTGAGCTGTTGTACATGTCATAGGCCATTTCCGCACTAGCCTGTTATAGCGCTATGATTCCACTTGCAACATCTTATGGAATCCTGGGGTTTGCAGTTTCAGGAGGGGCCAGTCAGGATTCCATAGGATGTTGCAAGTGGAATCATAGCGCTATAACAGGCTAGTGCGGAAATGGCCATAGTTACCACAAGGATGCCACCAAAACAAACACACAAAGAGTAACGTGTATAAGCTCTTTAAAAAATTCATCCTTTGCATTTATTGTTGGTAGTGGTAGTTGTTACGTGTCTTTGAGTCAACTCTGAGTTATAGTGACCCCAGCTTAGGGTTTCTTAGCAAGACTCATTTCATAGGAAGTTTTCCATTGCCTTCTTCCGAGGATGAGAGAGTGTGACTTGCCCAGTGTCACCCAGTGAGTTTGCATGGCTGAAGAGGAATTTGACCGCTGTTCTCCCAGAATCCTAACATTCAAACTGCTACCCCACACTTGCTCTCTGTTGTTTTTATAACTTGCCTTTCTCCCAAAGAAAAGCACTCAAGGCAGCTATTACTGATCAGGTATAATTAATATATAAAGCACATTTGAAAAAACATTAGAAAAATCAATAGGAAAAAGAGCACTCAGCTAAGTTAAAAACCCCTTCTGTGGCAACCCGGCTCAATTGTGACAATAAAAAGGGATGATATTACAGCATCCACATCTGCATCTCTTGACTGACCAAAGCAACCACCAACGTGGAAGCATGAGAGAGTATGCAAGAGCCTGGGTATTCCCATGGTGGTAGTTGTGGCCAGATAATAGGGAAACGAAATACATGTTTAGCTTTTTAAGTGGCTTTAATAGCTTCAATAGCCAACTAGGGAGCTAATGGCAAAGGCAGCAAGATCCAAAGTAGAGTCAAGCCAATGTCCTTTTCAGTAACACTGCCTCATAGTTCAGCTGTCTCAGGCTATTAGAGGTTTCGTTGATTTCTGATAGCCTGAGCACCCTTCCCACTTCTATGACAATGACTGCAGCTGGCAACTGGGCACCTTAGAGGTGTTCTGGACTATAGCTCCTGTAACCTGAGCCAGCAAGGCTAATGCCAGAGAACTATAGGAGTTGCACTCCAAAAGAAGGTCCCTGATATATAAGATAGTGTCATATTGAGCCACTTTGCAGAGGCGCTGTAACAGGATTGTTCAGATAAAGAATCTAAAACACATATGCTAAGCATTTATTTTGTTTAATCCACTTCTGAATGTCCCCACAATTCCTAGTACAGTTGTGAGCACATACTCATGCATGCCATATCACATGTGCAGAAACTGGAACATATGCAGCTACAACTTTTCTAAAGTGGCCTGATCAGCTCAGGATATAGCTTGGAAAAGTTACATTTTTGGCCAATACAAAAATGGCCTTGCTGGCTGAGGAACTGTGGAAGTTGTGGTCTAAACCAGTAACTTTCCCCATAGCCTTCTTCTGGAACTATGGGTCTTCAATGGCAGCTCTGGAGCTACTCTACGAAACCTGTCCCAGCACTCAGCGGAACTCCTTAAAGCCCGTAACCCTGCTGTATGAACTCTTGCTTCCAATCAAATCTCATTGTGACTGGCATTAAGGGGATTAGCTTCTCCCTGCAGCCTGCACTCCAGAGGGCTTCTCTTTTGCTTCGTCAGAGAGAACATGGCTCCCTGGCTGGGCAGAAGTCCTTCTCTGAGTGCGATGCTCTTCTAGCTCCTTTTTGAGAGAGAACCAGCAGGTCCATCTGGAACATGAATGGCTATGCTTTGCTTCAGGACACACCAGGTACTGGGTAGCATTAGGGCTTTTAAGTTTTGACCAATAGCCTGTTTGGGGAGAAAAAACAGTGTTCTGATTTTCAAGTTTTGCCAAAGGGTGTATCTACACTGAACAATTATAGCAGTCTGACACCACTTTAATTGCTGTGAGTCCATCCATGGAACCCTGGGTTTTTGGTGAGATGCTTAATAGTTCTTTACTAGAGAGCCACAGTGCTATAGTACAAGGCAGAACACTAGAGCAATCTAGCGCAGTTTTCCATATACCTCTGCAAACATTCGAATCCCAGATTGCTTAGAGAGGAGTCATGGCAATGAAACTGGTATCAAGCTGTTGTAACTGTGCAGCATGGATACGACCGAAGTTTAGTCTAGTGAATCGGATGAACGGCTGCCTTAAATACCCACTTCACGGGGAGGATGGTGCCACTAAAAGTTTCTTGCATCTGAAATGGGAAAGGAAACTCCTTTCAGAGTATATACTCATTTTAAAACAAGCTCTCTTCTATCTACATGAACAACATTCTCCTGGACTGAAAGTTTTGTGAGGAGCTCCATGGCACTTTTACTAGCACGTGTAGAAATGACTTCAAGGGTTCCCTTGGAAGCCTGCTCCCAAGGTGAGCCCCCAATCTTAGTAGTTTTGAAGACACATTAGAAATATTAAGTTCCTTAAAGGGAAGCCAAGCAGAATGCTTTTTCTCCTCTTTTGGAGAGGATAAGCAATTTGAAGGGTTTCAATCTAATTAACAGGAAGTTTTCTGTGCTAGTTTATTTCTGAGCAAACATTCTCTGAAGCCAAGGTATCACAATAATCTCATGTTTGGCCTTCAAATTCTTTCAAATATTTAAGGTTCCTGGAACTGTGGAGAAGAAACTCTTCAGTTTCCTCTCTGTCTCTCAAACATCCCTTGGAAAAAAGGGTCAGGGAAACAAACATCCAATCTTTGTCCTAAAGCAATTAAATTTTCATTACCATACCTCCAACATTTCATGGATGAAAACCAGGACACATGTCATCAAGGAACATCATAGTGTGATCAAGATGGCAAAAGTTATTAATGAGAAAAAACATATAAGATAGGAGAGACTGCAGCAGCTTGAGCCTACTGGGAAGTGCAAAATTCCACTTCCTCCTCTTCTCTCCCTTCTGCTGAGTTAACTGAGTACAAACTACTTTTGTAGTTTGAACTCAGTTTGCAGCAATTAAAGTAAGCAGAGGACAAAGGGGGCAAGGGAGAGGAGGAGAGAGAGACTGGGGCATTTTTAAAGCAGCTGAAAAAGTGGGACAACAGAGGATTAATCAGGACTATCCCTACCAAATTGAGACAGTTGGAGGATATGCATTGCTTGTAATGGATGCTCCACTTCCACAAATGTCTATAATTGTGGCAAGAACCAGAATCATATGTGAGTAGCACCAAACTAATATCTTCTATTAGACCAAAAATGAGAAGATATGGTCCTCAGATGTTTTTGAACTGCAGCTCCCATTAGCTTGAGCCAGCATAGTTTAAATTGGGGTGTGACGGGACTGCAGCTTTTTCATCTCAGTGTTAAGGCAGAGTGAGAACAACTTGCAGTCCTCTTGATAATGATGAATTAATACTTCCATCAACTCATTTGGGCTAGTTGGGGATAATAGGAACTGGAGTCCAATAACAGCTGTGATGGATCAATAGTCCATAACTAGCACTTAAAAATTGTGCTCAGCATAACCAGCATATTCCCATGGCAACCACCAGTGTTTTACAGCAGGGCTTTAATTCAGGGCTTCTGAGAAGATTATGTGTCTCTGAAGCAAACGTGTAACCTAAACTCATATTCCAAAAATTTGAAATCACGGCGTTCGTTAAGCAAGTACAACAACTATTATTCCAAATCAGTGTTGATATTTGACTGAAGGAGTGATACCTCTTCGTCCATTGCTTACTGTCATCTTGGATCTTTGGTTGATCCCTCCATGCCTGTCAGTGGTTTTGCTATAGCAGACAAACCAAAATGCAGGAGACATCCTTGCAAATGTTTTTCTCTTGAGGGCCAAGATCTATCTCTCATAAGTCCATGCCATGAAAGGATACTGCACTGCTCATGATGCTTCATGTAGCTATGGAGTGTATGAGCTGAATCATCCTCAGAATAAACCCTTTTTGGATATGCCATAATGGCCAGTCTCCACAATTACCTCCCTATGCACTTTTAGCATATCGTATATATATATCAGCATAGTTATGCTGGATCCCACAGTTGCACAATGGCTTCAATAGCCTTGAGTTCACTTGTTGTGCAATGATCCATCAGCTCCTGACTCACCAAGCAAAACTGATAAAGTGGGTTGTGTGTGTGCTTGTGGAACGATTGGCAAAAGTGCAACTGCTAATGGAAGGGCCTTTACACAAGTGTAGTGCCCAAGAAGATTCTAGCCATTGTGTAGTGGGTTTTCAAAACTTCACATTGCATATGAGGGACTCTCTTCTTATTACCTCTATTGAAGAGCAATAAGAAAAACAGGTTTCTTGCCCTCAGAAAGCAAACACATCAGGAAAAATATTCTGACCTAGCCTTCTACCTGATGGGCTAGAACTGGCTGCACACAGGGAGGGACTTCTTTTCAATGAGAGAACATTCACAATTACTCAGTACTCGCAAGCTGAAGCAAAACAATTCCAACAGGGCTGCACCACAACATATTCAAATGAGCAGATCAAGGATGAGAATCATGTGGTCTTCCAGCTGTCACTAAACTGCAGCTCCCAGCTTTCCTCACTATAGGCTGTGCTCATTACAGTTGCTGGAAGTTGCAGTTCAATAACAACAAGAAGGCCATGTGATTCCCACTCCCAATATAACCTGTATCTTAACTGGGAAACCTCTCTGTGAGAACTATGAACTATGTGGCTTTCTAGATGCTGTTAGATTGTGATTATTAGCATGCTTCACCACTGGCTATTTTGGCTAGGGCTGATCGCAATTGTAATCCAACAGCACCTGGAGGGCCACATCATTTCCATCCTTAACTGGATTTCATTCTCTCTTTTTCTCACAATTGCTGTATTTCAGGACTTTGTACATAAGAACTTTTACCCACCCATCCCCTTTCAAAGTCATAGTATGCCTTTACACTAAGCTACAGTGTAAATTTTATTACAAACCTCAATTTTTAAGTTCTTACAATATGGTGATGAGATTGATAATGCAAGTGGCAGAAGAATGCATGGATATAGGATAACCTAGACTAGTTTAGTAATAATTTAGTCTAGCTTAGACTACAAAGTATTTAGATCGCTCCAAAGGGGGAGCCCATTCTGTTACTACATAGCCTTCTAGCTCAGAGGTGTCTTTGGAGATGGAATGGTCACTGATAGCTGATCCATTCCCACCATTCTCCCACATAATGATCAGATTCTCTGTCTAGGAATGGCCAAATGTTACCAGTCGTTTCCATATGTTGTCATTTCAGAATGAGTTGTTTCAGAATGTCACATTTGTGGCATAAGTGCATGAAAGATGGTGCTACTTCAGTGGTGTCTTTAAGAAGGTACTAATGATGACCTACAAAATGTTGCACTCTGTCCTGAGTTTCTAGACCATTTGTTCTGACATCACACGTGCGCTAAGGGTGTCACTGCAGTGGAACCGCTTCTGTGCTGCCTTGGAAGTAACAACAGAAACACTGGAGCACATGGGAGATGTTCTTAATGCATCCCTTCCTTATGGTCATGGTGTCCCAGTTTTTGGAAGAGAGATACCAATGGGGAAGAAGCATCTCCTATATATTAGGCCAAAATCCAGGAGAGTTCTTACAACAGATGCCGCTAGGAAGCTCACAACAAGAACATATACTCCAGCATACAGCATCTGGTCCTGGAGGCAAAATATAGCCATTGTGGCTAGTATTCCTTGATGGCCTTATCCTCCATGGATCTGTCTAATCCTTCCTTCAACACATCCTAAGCAAGTCCCATCATTTAACTATGTACTTTGTGAAGACAAGCTTTAATGCAGAGACCTACTAGATACTCCAGGGCTTCAGATGTGTCAGCTCACTTCTCTAAGGAGTACAGTTTTTTTTTTTTTAAAAAAAGTCATATTTATATCTCCTTTTACCTTACAGTGAGCTCAAGGGAGAATATGTGAGATTCTTCTCTTCCACTTTATATCACACAAACCTGTTAGATAGGTCAGAGAGAGAGAGAAAGAGAGAGAGTACGCATAGCCCTAGATCACCCATTCCTTGTCCAAAACTCTAACCACTATACCACATTCATTCTCCTGTACTGCTGAGTAGTGTCCAAATTGACTGTTTTAGTCATAATAAGGTCCACTGAAGTCATGGGGGTGGGAGGAATATGCTGGCCATCTCAGGGCATTTCTGTATGATACTTTCACTTCCTTATTTCAAAATATGTTCACAACTGTGCCAGCAATCTTTAAATACAAACTAGGTTCATGTTCCACCAGTCATTCCCTCTCCTTCAATTATCTTACCCAATATCACCTACCCTCAGCATGTTTCCATGAAACAAGCATCAGGGACACTAGCTCTGGGAGTTAATCATTGCATTGTTTATCAGTTGATGATTGATTTATAAAGTTCATGGCTTCAGCTTACCACCACAATCCAATTTGATGAAATGCTTGGTTGACTTAAATTAGGGTGTTTATGATTATAATATAATCTAATTATTTTATGACAGAACAGGGCGTCAACTAAGAGTGGTTGCTGGGATAATCAAACAGTGGAATAATAATGTTCTTCTGTTCGGATGATAATTCATTAAAGTGGCCCTTGCAAGTTTTTATTACCTGGACCTCTTACAAGTTGTTTGGATTGTTCTTTTTTCATGTGACTGGTTGGAAAAAGGAATGAAACTTTCTCAGTTTCAACCTCCTAGATTTAATTTCTGATTTTTTTTTTAAAAAAGTAAATTTAAGAAGTTGATGAAATATAGTAGTGCTATATAGGAAAGGGTCATTTTTAATGAAATGAATATACAGTTGTTAACGATTCTCATTAATTTGTGATTAATGGTGATTGAACTCCCCCAGGTCATTTTGGGTCAGGAACAGCAATTCTGGAGTGTTCTAAACTGATTTGTAATTGCACTTGGTTGGCTCTCTTGCAGTAAGAGTAAAAGTAAATAAGAAAGGACGAGCCTCCCTTGACTCCTGTCTAATTGGAAAGAAGCCAAGCTGTTCCCACAAAATCAGGAAATAGCTGGAGTGTATATAATGTTGCATTTATTTCAACAGATGTTCCCCACCATCACCTGAAAAAAAAGACCCGGAAAACACCTTAGGCATAATAGGTGTCTGTGCAGCCTTTTCCCCCTTTGGTGTTTTTCTCTGCAACTGCATTTCACCCTCTGTTTTTGTGACCTAATCTTCCTCATTGCGTCCAATTTCTGTGGACCTCCAAGCTCCTTCTTTTCCTTGTCCCACCATCTTATCCGACACACTCTCTTCTGTCTCTTTTCTATTTGCCACAATTTATGTGGGAACATAGGGTAAAGAGGGAATTCTTTTCTGATTTAAGACTAGAATTCTGAATTTAGGCATTATTAACACTTATCCTCTTGAGCTTGGAAGCATGAGTCACCTGGGGCCTTATCACACTATACCTTAATATCGTGTTATTCCATTTGAATCCCAGCATTGCCATTTCTGTGATGGTATTGGGTTCTGATTCCTCTCTACCATACCCTTTCGACTTCAGCAGATGAGTAGCATTATGCACATGGTTCATCCCTCTGCATTACAGAGTCATTGGCGAGTTCTTTTCCCCTCTTTTCCCTTCCCCACAGCTCATGATTGGTTGTTTTTTTTCCGTTTTTCGTTTTAAACACAGTACTAACACAGTAACAATGTAACGTCATGACATTTTGCAAGTGATGTCGCTTCAATGCAGTGTTAATGGATTATTTTGAGCATGGAAAAAGGGCTGATTTCAAACAGATTGGAACGTGATAGCTGCTTGTTAGCAACTACATCATGCAATAGGACTGATTCTGAACCAGCAGGAACATGTTGCTCTGGTGGTATGACACCTTTGTGTGATAAGGCCCGGTCTCTTTCACACTATCACAGTGCTCTGATACCATTTTAAATGCAATGGTCGCACCCTACAGAATCCTGGGATTTGTAGTTATGAAAGGTATTTAGAATTCTCTGCAAAAGAACACTAGATACTTTGCAAAACTAGAAACCACATGATTTCAGGATGCAGCCATCACAGTTAAAGCAGTATCAAATTCATATAACTGTGGAGTGTGAAAGGGTTCTCAGTGATCTCTTTGTTTTTCCCTTTCTTTTCTTTCCCCAGCCATTAGCCTGCTGCGTGATTCAGTCTTCCACTAGCGCAGAAGGCATTTTATCACTTATTTCTACCTACTTCCCTCCATGGTTCATATCAAGAGGTGCACAGCCTGTCTAGTGTGGTATAGTGCTATGAGTGTTGGATTATGACCCTGGAGACCAGGATTCAATTCCTAACTTGGCCACAGAACCCATTGGGTGCCCTTGGGCACATCACACTCCCTCAGCCCCAGAAAGCCCTGTAATAGGTTCACCTTAGGGTTGCCATAAGTTGGAAACAACTGAAGGCACACAAAACAGTAACAACAGCCAGCCTTCAGGCTGCCATGGCAGACAGCATGCTGTGCTCTTCCAGCGTCACAAAGTTTGCCAGTAATTTTGGTAGCACAACTGATTCCTTCCCTATCCATTCATATTCCGTTTTCCCATCAGGAGAGATAGGAAAGTTAGTAGAAAGAGATTAATGTATTATTAATCACACAAAAAACCCTATTCAATTACATTATACTAGAAAGTGATAATTTCAGTTGTTATGTTTATGTTTCACTGCTGTTTAAGTTAAAAGGCTGCCCTGGAATCCTTACCTGAATGAAATGGGAAATGCCACCAATGGTTTTATTCAAGCACACACACACACCTCCTGCTGCCTTTGTTCCTCTCTTGTGCTTGGAGAAGAAAGGAAGCACTTTTTAAAAACAAAAAACCTATTTCTCATCTGCCCCACTAAAATCCTTTTATTTCCTTCCTTTTCTCCCTTCCTTATAATCCCATCCCCTTAACTTCATTCTTTCTTTAGCTTACTGACTGCTGCATAATCCCAGCAAAAGTCTCCGGGGTAAGGGCTTCAAAATGCCTTTTCCTGGGATGGACTTGTTCTCACATCTATGTGGTGTCCAGTTGGAGGTAAAAAAGACCAGCCCACTTCTAAGTTGCCCTGACAATTTGGTCATTTAAAAGCTTTAAAGTTGAAATAGACTAAACTACCACACTCTAGTCAAGAATAAAAACAAGGATTCTCATAGCCATTTGAATTAAAGACCCAGCTGGGAAATGTAAAATTTACAGTTGGCTCTTTAGCATAGTCTCTCGTTTGATTGATTATGAAATTATTTTAATGCTGAAAATCTGACTTAAATCACTCCATTACATTAAAAATATATTTAATTAACTTATCCCCTTTTGCTAGAATTTTTCTAATGAAATCTACCTAGTTAGGTCCTATCACTATCCACCAAAGAGGTCAAGTTGATGACTGTGGATCACTGCTCTTCATGCTTATCTTCACAATAACCTGAGAGCCAACATAATAGTGTACTGGTTTGAGTCTTGGATGATGGCCTTAGAGACCAGGGTTTAGTTCCTCATTTGGCCATAGGAATCCACAGGGTGACTTTGAGTGCATCACACACACTCAGCCCCAAAAAATCACATGATAGGTTTACCTTACGGTCTCCATATGTCAGAAACAAAGGCACACAACAGCAAAGAGAAACCAATCCGTGAGCTTCATAGCTGAGAGGAGAATTAAACTTGGATTCCCTTAGTCTGATATTTTATCCACTCTACTTTCTTCCCTCATTTCAGGGCCCAATGTACAAAAGTAAACAGCTCTGGCTTTCATGTGGCTTGATGGGGTTGGCTCATTGCTTTTGTGTTAAAAACGAATGCTAATCTATGAAGGGTTTCATGAATGAATATAAGCTATCACAATTTTTGTAAAAAAAACAAAAAAAAGGCTGTTAAAATGCAGATCTGTTTCCTGGGTAAGAAAAGAGCAGTGTTTTTGGAATCTAATACCATTTCCACACTAAACTGTTATAGTGCTATTATTCCACTTTCAACATCCTATGGAATCCTGGGGTTTGCAGTTTAGGGAGGGGCCTCAAACCCCAGGAGTCCATAGGATGTTGAAAGTGGAATAATAGCACTGTAACAATCTAGTGTGGAAATGGCCTTAATTTAGTAAACCTTGGTAGAAGCTATGACAGTTAAATAGGTTTAAAACTGGCGTTAAGTTTGTAGTAACATTTAAACCTTGTCAGGAAACTGTTGTGGAAGCAATGGTACCTCCTTGGTCCCCATGTATGAAGGATGTATTCCAAAGATCACATTTTTTGAAGTAAACAAGCACCTCCTAAAAAGAATTGGTCTAGACAGCCAAGGCTAAATCAGCAGATAATGCAGAGGAACTCAATGGTGGAACAAACAACTAAGTCAGATTATAGTTGACCAGTCATATGACGTTAAGGAGCAAGGAGAAACATAGACACAAGAGCCAGTACACTGTTTCCTGTTTCACTACTTCCACTGAAATCAACTTAATCCACTGGGCATAGTCTCTCTCCTTACCACATCCCCATATAAACATACAGGAAGGAGCCTGGTAACTTTTAAACTACAGGTAGTAGCTCAACCAAGAGTTTATTAGATTTTTTTTTAATTTACCACATTCTTTTTTTAACATGTGCAAACATCAGTAAAAAGCAATATAACATTTAGGCAAGGATAGTCATAGTTAAGGCTGCCAGATCTCAAGAGGTTGATCCCAATTCTCCAGTACTCAAGGTGAACGGGGAGGAATCTCAGCACAAGAGTACTGCCTTGAAAAGACTTGAGCTTTTTTCTTTGAATGGTATATTTTGTGCATCTAGAATCATAGAATCATAGAGTTGGAAGAGACCACAGGGGCCATCCAGTCCAACCCCCTGCTATGCCAGAATACCCAACAAAGCATTCCCAACAGATCACAATCCAGCTTCTGCTTAAAAACCTCCAAAGAAGCAGACTCCACCACACTCCAAGGCAGCATATTCCACTGCCAGACAGCTCTGACCATCAGGAAGTTCTTCCTGAGCTTCAGGTGGAATCTCCTTTCCTGCAGCTTGAATCCATTGCTCCTTGTCCTAGTCTCTGGAGCAGTGGAAAACTAGCCCACTCCCTCCTCAACATGACATCCCTTCAAATATTTAAATATGGCTATCATGTCCCCTCTTAACCTTCTCTTCTGCAGACTAAACATCCCCAGCTCCCTAAGCCGCACCTCATATGGCATGGCTTCCAGACCTTTCACCATTTTGTTGGCCCTCCTCTGGACATACTCCAGCTTGTCGATATCCTTCTTGAATTGAGGTGCCCAGAACTGGACACAGTACTCCAAATGAGGTCTAACCTCTAGTTCATGTTCAATGTATCATGCTTAATGACATCACCAGAGACTGCCCCTTTCAATGTTACTGTTGTTATTGTCTTGGTGTTATGGGCCTTCAAGTTGACTTCAAACTATGGCAACTATATCATAGGGTTTTCTTGGCAAGATTTCCTCAGAGGAGGTTTGCTATTACCTTCCTCTTAGACTGAGATAGTGCAGCTTGCCCAAGGTCACCCAGTGAATTTCCAGGACTGAGTGAGGATACAAACCCTGGTCCCCCCAAAGTCCTAGTCATACTCTCGAACTACTACACAACATTGACTCATTGCCTTTGTTACATCACCTTAGTCACAGGGATCAGGAGAATTAGATATCTGGTTGTAGCCCAGAGGCTGAGAGAATGAGATATGAATCAGGAAGTCCTGGTTTTCATTCCACGTCTGTCATGAACTCAGTAGCAGAGCCTGTACTACAATTCCTAGAATCCCTAGCCACCATGGCCACCACCCTACTGGAATTCTGGGATTTACAGTCTGAAAAATAACATATCCCAGCACTGCTTACTCAGTGGCCTTAATCAGGTCACCCTCTCAGCCTCAGTCTCTCAACCTGCAGTATGAGCAACAATACTGAGAGTTATCTTATAGGACTGCTGTAAGGATTACATTGTGTGAAGTGTTGTAAATTTTTGAGATCTAAAGCATTGTTAATCACTTCCCATTTTTTGAAGTGGTGAAGAACCCAGGAGTAGTGATAACAAGGTTTTTTTTTTCTCCTTTTGGATGAAAGGAAGCACTGGAGATTTATCATCTTTGATTGCTTTTCTTATATTTTTTTTATTTGTATTTACCAGAGTGTTACCCTGCTTGCTGGGGGCCCTTTAGGGGGATTCCCAACGCCTGTCAAAATTATCAATTGTGGGGAAAATTAGCTATGAACACTGCTTTAGCAATGCAAAGAGGGCAGGGTAATTAAGGATCTTTAGCTCAGTGTTTACAGAGTTGTATCACAGAGAATCAGGCTAACTGTTCAAATTGACATATTTTATTGAAATAGATGTTAAAATCCATACAATCACTCAGCTGCACTCACTCCAACAAGCATACAAGACTATAGAGATTTAGGAAGAGGTGAAAATTAAGAGAGAGAGAGAGACATAAGGGTTTTGGGGTAATACTGTACCAATCCAGAAGTCTTCAGCTGGGAGAAAATGAGTGAAAAGCCGATCTCAGCCACACCTTTTGAAGCTGAGGGGAGCTTACCAGCAGCATGGTTTGCAGGTCTGGGAGACCTCCGAAAAAAAGGAGAAAAAGGGGGCTAGTTATAGTGGTAGACAGAGCTGAAAAAAATCTCCTTGGGACCAGATGGCTGCATTTTGATGAAGATGGATTTCAGCTTTGTAGTTCAAAGAAAATACAGCCAAACATCCTTGTAGTTTCCTGCAAGATGAGTTTCTCATCCGGGGATGCATACCTCAAGGTGTCACATTCCAGGCTGTTTGCATTGTTTATTTGTTCCCAGAGACTTATTGTCTCCTGTTCACTGCTGAAAATCCATTCAAATGGCCTGTGAACCATTTGCAAGATTCACCTAGGATGCATAACAGAAAACAGGCTAGTCTTTGATCTATCTCCATAGTTCCACTGCCTATGTGTCCTTCCAGTAGATCTCTATGGTTCACTGTGTTTGATATAAAATAATTAGGACCCTGAGGACATAGTTTTTAGGTGGGTTAGGTGGGTAACAAGAGGACTCTGAGAACAAAAGAACTGCAAAATAGTGAAAATGCTAATACTCAGATGACAATGGTTTGGATCCCCATAGTTTTCAGTGTTGCATTCCTGTTCACTGCCACAAAAAATGCTCAGCTTTGACTGTCTCTGTGTCAAAAGTAAAACTATTCTTGTGTCTAGATTGGTCTGTCCCCAGTTTCCCAAATATTGATGGGTGTCACATTCTAAAGCCTGGAGAGAATGTTAAGGACACATTAACAATTTTCTTGAGATCTGTAGCATACTATTTAAGTCCTAAAATGTCCTTATGAAAGCCAAAACCACTTCTGGAAATCCACTCTTTCTCACATATGGATGACTATGCCACCAACTCAGCCAATAACTTAATTGGCAAATTGGTTTCAGTGGGTGGTATTGCTGAGATCAACTGACAGAACCTGGAGGGAGGTGGATAGAAGAGGGCTCCATGCGTATTATCCTGCTGTAGACTTGTCAGGGCAGGACTTTTCCAGGCCTTGAGGCTTTGGGATGTCACAGTGGGGAGGGCCTTGGTGATGTTAAAAAGCTGATGTTACAAAAAGCAGCTCTTAGTAATGCCATTAAGAACAATACATGAAGCATTTTAGCTGTGTCAGTTTAAACTTTTGTAAAGTAAGTGCCTTGAGTCCTGGACTGGGAAAAAGATAGAAGACAGATAAATGGATAGATAGATAGATAGATAGATAGATAGATAGATAGATAGAGTTGCTCAGAGTATGCCATTCAGATCAAAAACATTGTGCATAACAAATGAAGAAAATGCATACATACTTTTCAATGTAGTTCTCTTGCTCTGAAGGGCCAGGCCCTGAGATCTGGCAACCCTAGGTGTTGTTATTTGTCTATCATTTGTACCCTGATCGGAATGGTGATCTCTTTTTGGTAAGTAGACTCATTGCTTTCACACATTAATACTAACTGACCATTGTAAAGATTGGAAAGACCTGTATCACCTTACACAGCCCTTTGAAAATTTAGGCAAGGGCCATGATTTGCATCTTTCTGGATCCTCTTGCATTCTATCCCACTTACAACTGTACAAATATGTTTTAGACCTAAGACATTGATACCACTAGGTACTGCCACTTTTTTCCCCTCTC
Organism: Ctenosaura bakeri; assembly: GCA_948474755.1. NCBI lineage: Eukaryota > Metazoa > Chordata > Lepidosauria > Squamata > Iguanidae > Ctenosaura > Ctenosaura bakeri. The sequence goes on along the minus strand of CAOLHI010004907.1, from coordinate 28,017 downwards.
TTCCTCTCTCTTCCTTCTTTTTATGGAAGTAGATCAGTATAGCTTCTTCGATTAAAAAAGTAACAAAGACTATGCAAGTATGTATACAATCAAAACGCCCTGCTTTATGAACACAAGTAGCCACTCACAACAGAAAGAAGTCAGTTTCCTAGGTTCAAGGAATCTGAGAAGATGCTTTTTGTTATGCGAGCAGTAACAAGAAGCCTTTCATTAACTTATGTAGTGTATCATGAAGCCATTGTCTTTGTTCATACCTCTGCTAATGGACGGGAATTGTGAATGTAATTCAATGTCATATCGGCCCTTTTCACATGGGGTTAAAAAACGGTGTAGATCAACCTCCACGGAGGTTGTCTACACTGTTACACGAATTGGGGTGGATTACTCACGAGTAAATCCACACGCCAATCCGCGGTCGGCCGCCTGCAAGTGGCGGCGCCGCGTGCTTTTGAAAAACCACATTTTATGTGGTTTTTCAAAGGCACGGGGCATCCAGCCCTGTCCAGCCCCGTCGCAGCGCCCGTATGGATTTACGGATGCCCGAAAGGGCGTCCCTGCAGATTGGGCAGGGGGCAGGATTTCCGGCTGGCGAGCTTCTCCAATTGGCAGAGAGGCTCCACCAGTCAAAATCTGCCATTTTGGGCGCTGCCGGGTGCCGAGGACGCTGCGGGACGCTGCTGCGTGTAGAGCAGCGAAATGCACTGCTCTGCGCGGCGATGGAACAAGGTAAGCCCCATTTTGGCATGGCTTGCCCCATTCCACCGCCCGCATGTGAAAAGGGCCATCGGTAGTAATGCTAACTGGCTGAGGTCTTCCAAAAGGTCTTCAAAAACCTACAACTGTCCCAATTATTGGAAGTACTTTTATTCTCAAAAGAATCTTGAGTACAGCTGTCTGTTTACTTTTTAACCAGTTGCTTTGACAAATCTGCTATTTACATGGTGAGGCTGTTGTAGTTATTTTTGTTGTGTGCCTTCAAATTGTTTTCTACTTATGGTGACCCTAAGGTGAACCGATTACAAGGTTTTCTGAGGCTGAGAGTGTGTGATGTGCCCAAGGTCACCGAGTGAATTTCCATGGCCGAGAGGGAAATCAAACCTTTGTCTCCAAGGTCATAGTCCAGTGCTCAAACCACTACATCATGCTGGCTCTCCTTTAACAATCCACAAAGGCAGAGAAAGGAAAAACTTTGCCTTGGGGTACTACACTGAATCTGCAAGGTTGGAAGCTCTAGGTCTTGTGGAGTCTTTGCCCTGCCCCAAAGGTGTTGGAGCCACAGCATTGGAAACCCTGCTGAGCCAGACATGAATCCTATGCCACCCACAAAATGCCAAGAACAGTACAAGGAACCTTTAGGACATTGTTGTTTGCCACATTCTTCTTCTTCCTTAGGGAGGCCCCATCTCTCTCCCTCCCCTCTCACACCTTCACCCAGCATCCTACCATAGTGGAAAAGTGCACCACAGCAAACCATCCATGTCCAGCCCAGCTTGTATGTAGACCATGTAGACTTGTATGTAGACCATGAAGCAAGGGAGGGCCTAAGGAGCAAAGAGAGCTTGCTGCTGCCACCAGTTGCTCTGGAGCTTTGAGGTACTACGCTATGCCACTGTTGCCTGCTAACTTCCTGCCTATTGTACAGCTGTTAAAGATCCCGGAGCCCTGCTAAATAAAAAAAATAATTAGCCATCTTGCTTGAATATTATGAAAAATGTTTGAAATTGTTTGCCCATGGAGAATGCATAATCTTTGGCCATCTTCTATTTTTGGGATAGTTTTACAATATACTCTTGAGCTCCTCACCTTTTCAGTGATTCAACAAGACGTGTAGAAAACATCCTAGCAAGGAAAGTGGGGGTCTATTAACTCTTTCCTTGATCCATCCCTCATCTGGAAGCAAGAGATGGAGGCTGCATGACCCATGCTGGCCTCACTGTGGACTCAGTGAAGGGCCAGGAACCAGTGAAGGTTGCCCTCTCTGTGTATTTGGAGTGCTAAATTTGTGCACCCCTTGCCTATCTGACTAGAGATTGTTTGGATGTTACTGATTGGATTACAACTGCAAGAGTCCCTCAGCCAGCATAACCACTTGCCATGGTAGCTGAAGTTTCAGAAAACTGCAGTTCCAAAAAAGTATGTTCCCCCAAGCATCAAGTAGAGATGTACCCACTAATGCCTATTTCTGCCACTTTTTTTCTTTCTTTTATTTTTCAGGTAGCTAGTAATCCATAAATGCTCTGCGCCCTTCTGATTCAGCTGAATTCCCCTTGGGTGCTTATTAACACTTGGGGGAAGGGGGAACTTGCTCTGTAATCATTTCAGACATGAATTCAGGCAAAAGGCAAATGGGATTTGATGGTGTGGAAAGAAGATCCCTGTTTACTAATGTCTGACAAAATACAAGCCTTTGGGGGCTTTATCATCCCCATTTGGAAACAGGGAGAGAGCAAATATACACTCAGGTCATGGAAAAGGGGCAGGAACAAAATATTGACTTTAGAAGGATAGGTGCGTCAGAATAATAATTTTTTTTTAAAAAAGGGCATTTCAAACTTGGGTGCCAAGATCCATTGCAGGGTCTTGCAGAAGAGTTAGAAAGTCTGCCTGACAGCTTCTTGTCTCATTTCTTGCAGTGGTGAGCAAGTCATGCAGTAAACTATTCTCTGTTAATTTTTTAATGCAAGACAAACAGGTCAACGAATGATTAGCACAAAAGTAAGTCCAAACTAATCTGGACAGAATCACCATGGATGAGAGTGAGAAGGCTAGCTGAGAGTTATCTGTTAACCACATGAAGTCCCTCCAAGGAGAAGAGTTTGTTCCTCCTGTTCATCCTATCGTTTTGACTTTCAGTTCCCTGCCCACTTCGCATTGTTTTCCTTATTTTTCCCCCTTTTTTATCTTAAGTAATGGCCCAAAATGAGTACTCCAAGCACAATAGAAGTTTTCACTGCTTTCCTTTGAAATGGAGGCTTGCAGGAACTGCAGGTGGCAGTTATCTTCTTACCTGGTTTGTTATTGTCGATCAGAAAAGATCCTCTTCCCCAGTTTCTGACTTTGAAGTCCCCAAAATTTGGTTTTTAAAAATCCATTCTTTCAAGATAGTAAGCTCTTCAGGCCAGGAAAGCTGGTTTGCTGTCTTCCTAACAGTTCCCAGCACTGAATGTCGAAGCCTGAGAGAAAGGCAGAACTAGTTAGTCACTTGGAATGGAGTTTGGTCAGTGGTCGGAGATCTATATTCTCAGATAGGCAGGACTTTGTCCACAAACTGGAATTTGAAATTTCAGAGGGGGGAAAGCAGAAGAGACAGTTTGAGAGATGATTGTCCTGGCGTGATTCCTCTAGGACTTTAGTTCTTAATCTTCTAACTCCGGGCTGTGCCCGCGAGGACTTACCTGCCTCTTGGCCTGAGAAGTGAAAGACAGACTGTTGGCCGAGATCCATTAAGACCACTGATAGAGCATAAATGTGCATTTATTCTCTCCGCTTCTCCATATTTCTTCTTTTGGCAAGCAAGAGCAGCTGGGAGGGGATCCTCCTGGGTGCAGCTCCATCACCCAGGTGTGGAGGGATATCTGGGAAGCTGTCCTTGAGCAACCCAAGCATAAGGCTTCTCCTTCTCCCCATTGCTGAAGGGCAATTAGAACATATTGGACACACCCTGCAGCTGATCAGTGGCTTTGGGGGGCAGAGGTTGACCTAGCAACCCCCATTACTGTATATGCAGAGATAGCGCAATGAGCAATGAGATACTATATACCTCCTTCCACAGTGCTCCCAAAAGTATATATGCTGGTGTGAGAGCTATACCAGTATATATATTGAAATACGATTCTGGCTGTTATGTACCTATTACATTAATATGTGATACATAATGTGAAGAGCTTTGATTTTACTTTACAAACAGGAGAACAAATGCAAATAGTTCAAGGGTAACTCAGAATTTGAATCACCTGTCAAGGCCTTCTGTTCTGACAGCAAAATGTCTTGAACCAACCCTGTCAGCTATGCAGTCTTTAGTTTCCCGGTCAATGATTAAGGGTAATAAGGCCTCTCCAGGATGCCCCCCAAATGCCACCAAACAGTGACTGTCTTCTGCTCTTGCATGCCAACAACCTATATGCAGGGGCAGCAAATATATCTACGCTACATCGTTATAACAGTTGGATACCACTTTATGGGTCCTTACTCCATCCTCTGGAATTCTGGAATTTGCAGTTTTCTGAGGCAGAGCTTTCTAGTGAGCTCCCCTGAACTATAGCACCAGAGCCCTCTAGCAGAGAAGTCTAAGCAGCTTATGGAACTATAAATCCCAGAATTCCATAGGACGCAGCCATAGTAGTTAAACTGGAATCAAACTGTCAGATCTGTGTCAAATAGCTACATTCGATGAATGTGTGTTATGCATAGCCATCCCTGAATTTGCTTTATCCCCCTTTAAAGTAATAGCCATATTGTGTGACAAAAAAGGTGTCGTGAGCACCACAAACTCAGCTGGGTTTAAAGATGCAGTGAGAAAAGCAAAAGGAACCATTATTTCATCTGCAAAGGCTGTTGTTGTTCTTCTAGTTTAGTTATCTTGCTATCATTTTTTTTTTAAAAAGTGTCTAGAGATTGAATATTTTGAACATGGAAGAATTAACTTTTTTGAACTATCAGAGTCCCCAGCCAGCATAACCATAGTGGATTCTGGACATTGTCATCCAAAAATTAACTTTTCCAAACTCTGGTCCCACTACTGAACTGGCAGCTTTTTCTGAACAGTTTCCCTGCCTTTCTTGTGTCCACTTAGTTTCAGAGGATATAATCAGAATAGGAAAGGTGTGGGGGCGCCTGAACAAACAAATGCAAGGTTATCTCTCGCCACCCCGTGCCCACCCTCTAGAACTGTCCTCCTATTTCATGGACACTTTGTTTTTTCAACATTTTTATCTAGGGCTTTGAAGACTGTGTACTCCTCCAGGTCAGGCATGTCCATCTCCCAAACTCCTTTGTTTTGAATCGGAGAACAAAAGTATAGCTGTATTCCCTACGGCAAAAGAATGAGACTTCCTTCCATAATGCCAGTATAAGGCAATCACACTCCTGCCACTACAGGCATCATGAATTGCCATACTGTACTGAGAAAAGTCACCTGGAAATTACCTGGGAGGTGGACAGCAAAAGTTAGCACTGGTTCATCTCAGTCATTTCATCACCACTGGAGGTGAAAGGCCGGATGATCAACTGACAATTTCCAGGCATGTAATCCTTCTGTTCCCCTGAAGAAACTCCCCAACACTGCTATCCTTGTGCACACACTTCTTTCATTTGCTGTTTCTAGCACCCTTTAATCCTTCCGGAGTTAGTCCCTTTAGACCTTGTCAGGGGAAAAGAAGCTAATTTTTGCCTTGCTTAGTTAGGAGTTTTATTTGAGCAAAGGCTTGTTTTGCTGAACTGAACAAAACAGGCTGGTGGTTTATGATATTGTACTAGACACTGCGGCAAATCCTGCACATATTTAACTTGATGTCTGTACCCATTTATCTAATCATAGGGATCACTCTATCCAAGCTAGGATTGGGATGGAGGATCTTTCAATGGGCTGTTAAAGCTCTTTCTCCTCCTTCCTGACCCTCTCATACACTATTGTTTCTTTCTGTCTGGCAAATGAATTACTGGCTCAGCAGGCTTCTGACCAAAGCAGGAAATACTGGGCCATGTTCTTTCAAGGAGCAACTCTTGCTATCCTGAGTGTTCACGTGCAGAAGCCTGTTCCTTCTACTTAGCACTACAATTCAGAGGTGCAAGCCATGGCTTGTGCAAAGTGTGGGAGTCTTTTGTCTGTGCATCTCTATCATTACATAAATTACAGTGACCACTAGGACAGCCTTCCTCAGTCTGGTCCATCAGCCCAGCCTACCCTAACCTGGCGCTCAGCCTAAAATATACTGGCTGGAAGATAATGGGAATTGTGGTCCAGGACAGACAGAGGGCACCAGGTTGGAGGGGCCTGTTCTAGACAGCAGAGCATGCAGAAAAAAAAATAAAGTATTAATTATAATTGATGATTATTCTAATCCTTACCTTCCTCCAAGAAACTGGTGTGGTACAAAAGGGCATCTCCCTTTTTGATTGTCACAACAACCCTGTGAGGAAGGTTAGTCTGAAACATCAGTTGTGGCACAAAACCAAGGCCTCAGCTTCATACCCAATTAAAGATTTCAGCCTGGATCTTCCTGCTCTGCAAACACTCTACATTTAGAGAGTGACCACAGCTGTTACAGAAATGGGAGCAAATGACACCTTTGAGTCTAATAACTTACTCCTCAATCTAGTAGTATAGTTGGATCCAGGGCAAATAGGGTCAGACCACTGGGATCTTTTTTTTATTCGGAATGACTGGCATTATCTATTATCTCTTTAGACTTCCCAGTTCTCTCTTGAGTTTAGCTAGAGTCCTCACAAGAGCTGCATGGGGCTGGATCTGCCCAGTGTCATGAAATAATGCATATCTAAAAAGTATGTCACCAACATGAAAAGTTTGGAAAGCTCTACCATATACTGTTGTGAGCTATCCCTATTCCTCTGCAAAGTATTTGGGGGTGGCTTGTCTTGAATAAACTTGTAAGATCCACTAGCAACCACAGCTCAGTTCCATATCACAGCTTTCTGGGCTCCAAAGCAGAATTCTGTTCTATGCAATTACTTCTTGAGCAGCAACGTTTAGTGTCTTGGCTGGTTTTCACTCAGCATTTCACCTCAAATGTACAGCACTACTATATCCAGAGAGCAGGTTGCTTGCATGTCCCATGGTTGGACCTGCTCACCCTTCGCATACTTCTTTGCTTCTAGACAGCAGTTGGGAGTTGCAGGGAAACAATGAGTACCTCTTGGGAGGCTGGATTTGGGGGTCAATTCATCGACTAATTTCTAATGAAAAAATTCATAAAAACTATAGCAAAGGCTTGGATTTACCATCTACAGACTTAAGACCATACAGGCTGAAAACAATGAAACTGTGATATTTTCTTTATGAAAGGTACAGGTCATAATCATTAATTATTACTGGCTTCTCAGTGCAATTCAGCTGATGTTCCTAGATGATAAATTGATTAACAGCTATTAATCTTTGGTAGTTACACAACAGAATTTACAGGAGAGCCATAAAACCCCACCTTAGTCCAAGTCACTGTGTCCATCTTGCTACAGAAAATGTTGCATTACAGAGCTAGAGATGAAAGGAGCCTCAGAGAAACAGCAGCATTAGAGGTCTTGCGTGTAGTTGAGATTCAGGGATTTACACCAAAGACCAGTCAGCTAAAAGAAAATCTCCCATTTACTTCAGTGGGATTCAGAAGAGCTCTGTAAATTAGTATGGTTTGAGAGGTGCAGCATAAAAAAGATAATTTACAAAATCAAATCTACCAACTTGTAATGGAAAAGAGGCTACTTCTGTTTTATGTTAAAAGCATAACAGTACTATAACAGTCACGCCAAATGGGCGAAGATTTTGCTTCTTTATTTTGTCACATTCAAAGAAGCATTGTCTTGCATCAGAACTAGATTTTGTTAAGAAAGCTTATGCTACAGTTGTTAGTGTGTGGTTTCAAATGGTTTCTGATTTATGGCTGCCGTAAAGAGAACCATCATAGTGTAGTGGTTTGAGTGTTGGAATACGGCCCTGGAGACCAAGATTCAATTCCTCACTCAGCTATTGGAAACCCACTGGATGACCTTGGGCATGTCACACACACACAACCCGAGAAGACCCCATGATAGGATCACCTTAGGGTTACCATAAGTCAGAAACAACTTGAAGGTTCACAAAAACAACAAAGGGAGAATCTATCATGGGGTTTTCTTGGCAAGATTTGTTCAGCATGGTTTTTCCATTGCTTTTCTATAAGGCTGAGAGACTGTGACTTGCCAAAGCACCCCCAGAAGGCTTTCACAATTGAGTAGGGATTCAAACCCTGGGTTCCAAAGCTCCTACTCCAGTACTCACATCACTATGGCCTTTTCCGCATTTTATTTTTAAAACGGGGCAGCGTGTCCTCCAGCGAGGATGTTTGCACTTGGGGGCAAACTGGGTCCGGACTACTTAATGTATGTCCGGACTTCAGCCCACTCCAGAATGACCAGAACTGGTGGTTCCCCATGCTATTGAAAGACTGATTAAAAGAGGACTTTCAATAGCCCGGCATGCCCCAGTCCATCGCTGTGCTAATGTGTAGATCTGCAGGCTTATGCCAGTGCGAGGCTGCAGAACTTCCGGGGGCGGGCTTCCGGCTGGCGAGCTTCTCCACCAACTGGAAGCCTCCATTTTCGTCCCCGGAGAGTGTGTAGCGCAGGCACGCGCTGCTCCAGATCAGCGTGGATCGTCGAGGGGAGCGTGCCAGTCCGGTGAGTAACGGACTGCCCCATTTCCCCCCAAAGTGCGGAAAAGCCCTATACCACAATGGACCTGTAATGCCAGTGTATTTTTTTTTATCCACGACACAGGATTTATGTTTTTATGTATTATGTTTTCTGCATCAGATTAATGTGGACCTGGTGGCATTTTGTATCCCAATCTTCATATAAGGGAATACTCCTCCTGCCACATCCATGAAATAGGTTAGACTGTCATTATGCAACCTGGCATAAGGGACAGGTGTTTGGGACTGCAGTCCTCAGACTACTGACTGTAGTAGCTAGACTGCTGGGAGTTGTAGTCCAAAACATCTAGAGGACAACAGGTTAAGGAAGACTGGAATAGAGTGAGAAGCTCAAAGACATGAGTTTCATGGCCAAACAGAGATCCACAGCCAGCTCTCCCTCACCCGACATTCTAACTACTACCTGGGCTCTTTCATTTCTTTTGGTCTACCCTATCATTTTCCCCAACACACACAATGTTATCTTCAAAGGATGCTTTTTCCTGAATTCCAGAAAACCCACATTTGTAAGTGGAAGTCTCAGGTTTGCACAGATTTATGAATGTCACCTTCCAGACACTAACATATTTAGGATTTACTTCATTCCAGTGAAGCTGTAAAAAAACAGTTCCAGAGCAAGTTGTATTTTGCCAGCCAAGTAGTTAACTGTATTAAATGCAAGTTAAGTGCAATTGATCATTTAACAGCATCAGCTGAAAATCCAGTAATAATAAACAGCCATTCATGCTCCACAAAGTAATAAAACAGATATTGCAGCTATAAAGTATGTGTTGGTATCTGCTATGAACTACAAGAAGAACCATTTAGCCTCAAAGATTTGTGGGAGAAAATAAAATTATTGGAGCTATCTAGCTGCAAAGAATTTTTTACAGTAAACAAATCTGGTTAACACATCCAGAACCAAGAAGGCCATGCTATAACATAGGGCAGAAGTATACTTATTGTGAATGGATAGGATTCAATAGGCAAGTAGAACCATGTAGGTAGGTCTGATTAGGTTCAAAAAGGTAAGGTTATCAAGACAGAGCACAAGACATGTCCCAGCTGGACTGTCCTAAGAAGTTGATGGTATGACACAGAACATTTATGTTTGTTCCTTTGGAAAACTGACACATTGGACTGTAGGCCAATGAAGACATATCCAGTAATATAGACAATTGTGGATTAGAGAAAAGTTTGCTACCCGAGTGAACAATGCAACACCCCCTCCCCCTTTGCTTCATATCTCTCATGCTTTTCTCTGATGGAGCATTGAATACCTATACCCTCAGCCCTCCACATTTGCGGGTTTCACTTTTGCAGATTTGATTATTCATGGATTATTTGCTGTCACTTCTGCTGCCTCCCTATGCCATTGTTAATAGGGACTGCAAACCTCCTGAGACTGAGAAACTGTGAATGAGGCAAGTCCCTTATAAAAATAGTGTGGGGCAGCAGTGGTGGCGGCAGTAAGCCCCACCAGCCAGCCATGTCTGTCTTGTAAAGAAATCCTAATGCCTCAAAGGAATCCATGGTGGGTTGAATATGGTGATCATACTTTTTTGTGTGTTAAATATGGTTTGAGCAGGCCTAGAGTTATTCACAGTTTTTTTCCACTTTCACAGGGGTCCTGTGCCCCTGAGCCTAGTGAATGTGGAAGGATGACTGTATGGTGTCAGCACATGCATCAAAGTTGAAAAAGAATTTTTGAACACAGCTGTAGCTTTGTACATGTACAATTTTTTAGTAAATCCATGAAGTATTAGTGTTGGGGGTTTTCGGGATTCTACTGCATTATTTTCTTTGGATGCTGAAACTGTATTTTTAAATTCTAAACTGAAGTTATAAGTTACTACAGGGCAAGAAATTTAGGGGCTGAAAGAAAAATTCAGGGGGAGGACAGACTTATTGGGAGGGCAATGTTCTCATACTCCCCTTTTCATACATCTTTAACCCTTCTCCCCTACACACACACCATTTCCCAGATTCAACTTGTGTCTTAAAGAAGCTGCAGGGCTGGCCCTACAGTGATGAGACAGAATGAGGTGACTGTCTCAGGCAGCAGATTTTGTGTGCCATGAAAGGGCAGAAAATTGTAAGAGCCAGCATGATGTTGTGTTTTTAACATTGGAGTCACAACTCTGGAGAGTAGGATTCAATTCCCAACTTGATCATGGAAACCCATTGGGTGTGTTTGGGTGCATCTCACACACTCAGCCCCAGAAAATTATCCCATGATAATTTCGCTTTAGGGTTGCCATAAGTTGAAAATGACTTGAAGGCACTTAACAACAAACAAAATGCCAAGGCTCTTAGCAGCTGAGCACAGGTAATTTCAGGTGGGGAAGTGGTTTACAGAGCAGGTTAGTGGCCCTCTGTCCTGCCAATTTCTACAGCTCTGAGCCAATTTGGGCCTCTCACCTTTACTTTTAAACTTCAAAAAAGAAGTCAGGTAGCCTGATTGTAGTTTGCTTGCTTTATGTATCATTTGGCCCAAATCTCATGCAGTACCACAATAGAGGAGAATCACAAGGAAAAGGTTATTTGGCTCATGCAAGGTGTCAGTGCAGGAAGGAATCCACCAAATATACAATTAACCCATTTTGCATTTGCGTGCCTAGCCTTCAAAGATCTGTTTTAGGTAAATGCTGTAGAGTGAGAGTTGTTTATGGTGAAGTCAGAGCCTGTAAAACCATGGATTTATGGGGAAGTAAAATGAAAGTCTCACATTGTTCCCATGTATGACAGTGTGTAAATTACAATTCTACTGACCTTCACCAAACAGAGAGGCAACAGGGTGTGGGAGAAGAAAGAGAATGAAAAAGAAATAGATGGAGTGAGATCAGTGAAATAGCAACAAGATGAAAATGTCGGGTGGGATTTTTCTACTTTGCAATCAGTTTGCCTGATTCTTTACAATTTTAACCAGAAATTGGTCTATCCTCACAACTATGTATCAGGTACAGCACGTCCTGGAAAAGTTTTGTCTAAATTGCTTGCTCCATTGCGCACTTTTTGCACCTGTCCTAGAACTGAAATGTGCTGCTGACTAGCCCGAAAATAAACAGTCAACAAAATGAAAGGGGGGAGGGAAAAAGACAGGAAGAGAGAAAAAAACGACGCAGCAAAGCAGTATGCACTAGTGGGTGAGATGATTAAAGATTAACCCCCCTTGCCTCCTGCCTCCACCCCTCTGGATAGTATAGGCCTTGAAGCTCAGCAGATCCTTGCAGAGAATTATTTGAAATAAAGGCCAACAGATAGGGGACGTCGGCAAAATCAGTTGGAGCAGTGGCGGGGCCAATAACCTCTGGCTGCAGAATCACTGCAATCTAAGCAGTGTTTGCTGATGATAATGCGTCTTTCCAAAGCTCTGATAGACATGGAGATGGCAGATTACAGCGCAGCTTTAGATCCAGCATACACAACTCTAGAGTTTGAGAACATGCAAGTCCTGGCGATCGGCAATGGTAAGTTGATTCAAGGCTTTGCTCTTCTCTATTAAAGTTTGGGGTGCAGTGCAGTGAGGCAGTCAGGATTTAGAAACCCATCAGCATACAGGGAGCAATGGCAGCAATCAGATGGTGGGAAGGCTGATTCGTTTTCTTCGTTCCTTGACCCAAGGAAAACCTTTCCTGATGGTGGAGGTTCTCCTTCTCTGCACTCAAACTGATTACCTCTTTATATGGCAAGTTTTTGTTTGACCAGTGCTCCATTTAGCAATGACTGGATGACCCTTCAAGGGATGGGTGCGGTATAGAAAGTTCAAGAGTTGTTTCCCCCACACACACACTACATACAGGGCTGAGGAAGGCACAGAAGGTAGCATGAATGGTGAGCATGTGGGGGAAAGGAACATTGTTTAGAGATGGGTGATTGTATCCATTGAGAAGGTTTGGGAAGGTGGTGGTGGTGATCATGACAATCATGATCATGACGGTGGATAATAATTCATATTTATACCCCTCCTTTGTTCCAAAGACGCACTCAAGTGAGCTAAGAAATGTAGCAATATTGTCTTTTTAGTGACTTTAGAGACTTCTGCACTACAGGGGCCTGTTATAAATACACATTTCCTCTATACCAAAGAAATTTCCTACATGTTTTCACTGCATTAATTCATGAGACACTGCAGTGACAGTGGTGGTTGCTTCAGGACTAAGGAAGGGTTGGGAAAGATATGTGAGTGTGTTCTTATGCATGCTGACCTGGGAGTAAGATCCTCTGAATATAGTGGGACTTAATTCCAAGTGAAACATTTATGATTAAGCTGGGTATTATGAGGTGTGCCACTGTGTAGTGATTTCACACAATGTTGTTGTTGTTGTTGTTTGCCTTCAAGTCATTTCTGACTTATGGCAACCCTAAGGGAAACCTATAACATGGAAGTTCTGGGGGTGAGAGTGTATGATGTGTCTAAGGTGGGTTTCCATGGCCAAGAAGAGAATTGAACACTGATCTCCAGGGTGGTAGCCCAACATTCAAACCACTACAGCACGGTGGTTCATTTCACACAGTACCATCTATCATTTATATGACCGTTATGTTTTGAAAGTGCAAAGAACACTGTAGATGTCAGGTCTGTAAAACTACAAAACCTCCATATTTCCACTCCTTCCCACTAGTAATGTTACATGCCATACAAGCCGTACCTGTCTATTTTAAGAAGGAAGGAAGGAAGGAAGGAAGGAAGGAAGGAAGGAAGGAAGGAAGGAAGGAAGGAAGGAAGAAGGAGCAAGCCAATTATTATTTGTGCCTATATTATTTTATTTATTAATTTTGAATAGTAATAAATGCATATTTATATAAGTTTTGTTACTTGGTTTCTTAAGATGTTATGGTCTGAGGAGTAACACGGTAAAACATTGTTTGTTCATTTAATAGCCCTGTACTGTAGACCCAGATTATTACCCTCATGTTTTAGAATTAACTGGGGCAAGGGATTGAATCAACAGATACTGCCCTGCTGAAGTCCTGCTAGCAATTTTGAGGCTGTTTGAAAACCTTCCTCCCACAATAATTTTCAGAATCCTTTGCTCATGTTGGGGGTGACCTGGTGAGATATTTTAAAGTTTTCACATTTTCAGTGGAATATTGTATCTTGCCTTAGGCCAGCATGATTTATAATATGTGCAGAGAATTTTGTGAAACCGAAAGCTATTTTTTCCCAGACAGTCTATAGTTTCAACATTTACTTAGTAGATTTCCAGAACCTTGTGTCCTCTAGATTTGTCTAAAACTCACCATCTTCTTTGGCCAGCATAACCAGTACTGGGAAGGCTGTTTTGTAGTAATGTGATATGGGCAAGTATGATCGGGTGGCCTTCTTGGCTCCCTGGCTTTCTTTTGCCCTTAGGAGTTGTCGCCTTATTCCACCAATGAAACATTTTGAGAATCATTTGTGTTAATATGATCAAAGAACATTAGTTTTACCTTGGGTCATTGAAGAGCACGCAAATGACTAATCTTAGTGTAATTCAGAAGTATGTTGTATATTAATTCTCTAACTCAGGAATGTATATTTTATAATCTAGACTTATCCAATTGTTTTGTTTCCAGTTGTTTTGAACTTCAGTTGTCGTGAGTCCTAGCTACTACAGCTAGTAACCAGCAATTCTAGGAGTTGTACTTCGAAGCACAGACTGGGAAAGGATGTTACTTTAACCAAATTTTTGGAAACCTTTTAATGATTCTGCAAGTAGAAAGCTTGTCATTCGTACTTCATACTTTCTAGTTGTAGCTCTTTAATAAGCACAAGGTTGTTTAACCACAAACAAAGGTCTCTTGTATAGTATGTTCATTGAATATTACCAGATTATTGTGTTTGATTATGACTGTCTTTATTTTGGATTATCTAAGACCATCTTCCTTACTTTAGGATTGAATCTAGCACATTTGCTAGCACATACTGAAATTCAAAATATTTCAGTGTTTGGTGAATAGCATGTGAGGATACAAGAAAAAATAATAATTTTTGAATATTTTTTAAAAAGTGCATTCTAGGTTTGTAGGGAACTTTCTTGTTTCAGAATATCTTTTTGCAAGACTTGCCACTCAGTCTTATGAAAATGATATCTTGCCTGCTCACTATTATCATGTTGCTTACAATACAACTGTAAAAAGCTGTCAATGCTGTGAAACACAGAACTTCAAGAGTTATAAATTTTGGCAAGGCAAGGTAATTCCCAGCAGGGTCCCTAAACTGCAGTTCCCAGTGTTTATCTGAAAAGCAGTTCCAAGCTTGTAGATATGGCTTGTTGAAGTACTGTTCTCATAAATCTATTTTCTTATGCCAAATACATGTCAGATTCCGAAGGGCCTAGTATTTTATTTAGAGGTAAAAACAAACAAAACAGCATATCATGAGTCGTATGCTTGAGGTAGCCACCTTGTTTTCAAAGGAACAAGTGTGTTGTGATTAAAGTCCCATTGATTTAAACTGATTTAAATCAATGAGACCTTTGAGGCCCCTCCCTAAACTACAAACCCCAGGATTCCATAGAATGTTGAAAGTGGAGTAATAGCACTATAACAGGCTTGTGTGGAAATGGTCTAAATCTCTGACAAGTTGCCAGTCACTATGCACTGTATTAGGCCCCTCCCTAAACTGCAAACCCCAAGATTCCATAGGATGTTGAAAGTGAATAATAGCACTATAACAATCTAGTGCGGAAATAGCCTAAGACTGGAGCCAACCCTCAGCTGTCATCATCATTGTTGCCTTCCTCTTCTTCTTCGGCCCTTTTCACACGCGGGTGGGGGAACGGGGGAAGCCACGCCAAAACGGGGCTTACCTTGTTCCGTCGCCGCACGGAGCAGCAAATTTTGCTGCTCTACACACAGCAGCGTCCCGCGGTGTCCTTGGCGCCCAGCAGCGCCCAAAATGGCGGATTTGGACTGGCAGAGCCTCTCCACCAATCGGAGAAGCTCGCCAGCTGGAAATCCCGCCCCTGCCCAATCTGCAGGGACACCCTTTTGAGCGTCCGTAAATCCATACGGGCACTGTGACGGGGCTGGACGGGGCTGGACGCCCCATGCTGTTGAAAAACCACATAAAATGTGGTTTTTCAAAGCACGCAGCGCTGCCACTTGCGGGCGCCTGACCGTGGATTGGCGTGTGGATTTACTCACGAGTAATCCACCCCAATTCGCATAACGGTGTAGACGACCTCCGTGGAGGTCGATCTACACCGTTTTTTAACCCCATGTGAAAAGGGGCTTCTTCTTCTTCATCTCCTCTGTCTCTTTTCTTCCTGGTAGAAGTTCAAGGGCCAGCACTGTAGAGGAGTTTTTTTTTCCTACAGTCACACAGTCTGTGAGCCAATTAACGATAATAGAGTTTTGAGCTTATGAAATGCTAATTCCTTTTGTTTTCAAAAATAACTGCGGGCAGTCAAGAGCCAGTCATTAAAAATACATAGACACAAGCAAGCAATAAGGTTGACAGAAGCTGAGCAATGGAAATATAGCTGAACCAGGCAAGTAGTAGCTAAGCAACCATGCTGTCCCTGAGATATTTATAAATTTGAAAGGTGGGAGGCGAATCTTACAAATAAATAATTAATTATAAATAATAGCTTTACAATATCATCCAAGCCTATTGTGTTCATTTGTTATATTTCACTCACTCCCAACCTGCCTCTTGGGCATCCAGAGTAGCCTCGGACACACCAAGTTCTGCAACAGCACAATATCTCCCTGTTACAGGAAAGCACATTTCCCTCAATTAGTGTGAGAAATTTGATTGCCAACATCTAACCAAAAGAGTCTCCTAGTTTTGGGGAGCTGAGCCAGACTCCTTGTGAAAATCAATCAGTCCTGACCCGGTTCAGACAATTGCATTCCATCTATCTTTTTATTCCATCTGTTTTGAAAAAAAATAATTAAAAGAAATCATCCCACCCTTCTCAACTGAACACTAAATGTGTGCTCCATGTCCTGTGTTTGTATAGCTGTTGGTAAAATATGTTAAATGGATACCAGGCTCAATTTCCCAAACAGTTGCTACTGCAAATCACAATCACTCTCCAGTTCATTCCCATAGTGTAAGAATGAGAATCAGTGCCACCCTCCCAGATACCAGTGGACTACAACTCTTAGCATTCCTCACCATTAGCTATGCTGACTAAAGCTGCTTGGATTTGCAGTCTAACAACCTTCAGAAAGCCATACCTTGCCTACCCTCTCTTGTTGTAGCTATTACTCCTTAGGTTCTGTTCTCAAAAATTTTCTACAATCTTGTATTACTAACCATTGCCTTAATTTTGTATTAGATGGTCTCTGGTATTCAGCAATATGTGTTTGAATAAATCTGCCTTATTTTTCTTTCCCATTAAAAAAAAAAAAGTATTATAAGCCAGTAGGCTACTGGGTAAAGTGAAAGTGATGTTTTAAACCCTATAGCTTTCTGGGCAATTGAAGGAAGTAACTTAATGTGCCTGAATAGTATATATTCCTTTGTTATTTTGTATATATTCCTTTGTTCTTTGTTGTTTTTAAATTTATTTTATTGAAATATTTCTATTCTACCCTATATCATAGGATCTCAATATCATAGGATCTTATATCATAGGATCTCAAATTGAAGCAATTTAGAACAATTTAAGATTTAATGCAATAAAAATAATCCAAATAGACTATAATTGTATTAAAGAACTATGGAGTTAAAACAGGTTTAAAAGTTTAAAACAGTTTAAACCATGTACACATACTTTTTGGGATATATCAACCAGGTCCTAAAGGCTGTAATACTTTGGCTTTACTTGAAATAAAGCCAGTATTGCTGCCAACTGAATGTCTCTTCCCCTTCCTTCCTTCCTTCCTTCCCTCCTTCCTTCCCCTTGTCCAAGTTTGGGGGTTGGTGAACAGAAACCTGGATTTGGTAACTAGTGCTACTGAAGTACTAGGGCTGCCACAAAATAAATTGGCTGCCTGATTAAAAGGAGAGCATGGTGCCCCCTCCCATTCCATGTGCAAAAAGCCATGGACTAGCAGATAAATGTTTTTTCAACACTGGTGATGTGAGAGAACTTTTTACCATGCTGGAAAACAGCAGGCCAGCTTAGAGTGCACAGGGAAAGCTGCATGGCACACAGCTGTCCTTTTAATATTGTGTTGCTGCCTGCTGACTGAGGCAACTGCCTCACTCTGTCTAACAAAAGTTCTGACTCTATATAAAGCATATGTTACAATTTGGCTGTGGCTATTATAGGTTCCTAACAGAAAGTGAGGGAACCAGCATGGTATACTGGTTTGAGCATTGGACTAAAACTCTAGAGACCAAGGTTCGATTCCATGCTTAGCCATGGAAACTTACTGGGTAACCTTGGGTGCATCACACACTCTCAGTACCAGAAAACCCCATGATAGGTTTGCCTTAGGGATGTCATAGGTCAGAAATGAGTTGGAGGCACACAACAGCGAGAAAGTGAGAATACTCAGTGTGTTTCCCAGTAAGACTTGTATTGTAAAATTAAATCCCAGGATCCCCCAGTAATTTGGGTGGGTTGATTCTGGCAGTTATTGTCCAAAAAGCAGCTTATCCAAACTTTGTCTCCGGCTCATTCATGGCATTGGAGGAAAGAAGTTGGAATTGTTCCCTTCTTATCTTTTTTATTCTTTCAAAATAAAGGAGCGAAAGCAAAATATGCTAAAGAATCAAAGTGAGAAGCACTGCATAGTGTCTTTGGACTGGTAGTGCTAAGACCTAAATAAAAAAAAAAAAAAAGGGAGGGAATATGAAAAGAGGAATATGAAATGTTCCTCTCAATCTCTGATCAAAAATAAAGGGGAAAATGTGAAAAAGTTTTCTGTCCCTTTCTGCATTGCACTACAGGTACCTAGCTAGCTTTCTTGTTTCCTTTTGAAGCTTCCTGTAGAAATGAGTTCGCTTTCAGCCATTTTCTCTTTTCCTCTACTCCAATTCTACTCGAGTGGGATTTGGGTAAACAGCCATTGTTAAAAACAACAGAGTTTTGTGGCTATTTGGAATAGTGAATAGATTTATCATGAGAAAAACTTGCATGGTCTATAGGCCACTTGATCAAAAGTGTGAAAGTACAATATTATTCATGCATGGGTATGTGTGCATTTGTGTATATGCATGTCAGAGAAAGAATGATTAAATAATAGGGGCAAATGATCAAAAAATGAAGAAGACCTGGGACTAAATCCCATGCCGTGATAGGGCCAGATCTAGGGTAGCCAGATTGAAAACTAGAGAGGGAGTCCCATATTTTTAATGATTATGTAGAAAAGGGAATTTCCTCAGATGTTGCTTGTCACACAACCAGGTAACAAGCAACACAAAAAATTCCCTCTTCTCCACAACTAATAAAGGCACAGGAGCCCTTTCCAATTTTCACTCTGGCAAAGCTGTTTCTGCAACAGGACCTTTTCCTCTAACCCTTAGCTGTCTTCTGGGGTACTTATGAACCTGCCCCAAAGGGCTTCTCAGACACCAGAGGGGGTTTTGAGGATCCATGGAAGGGGTGCAGAGGGGAGAGAATTGCTCCCTTCTCCTTTTAGTAACAAAAGCAATTCTGTCAGCCAAACAACTCTGGGCCCTTTCATACTGTACAGTTATAGCACTATGATTCCACTTTAATTGCCATAGTTCCATCCTATGGAATCCTAGGATTTGCAGTTTAGGGAGGGATGTTTAGAATTCCCAACCAGAGAGCTCTAGCATGTCACCAAACTACAAAACTCAGGATTCTACAGCATGCAGCCATGGTGTTTAAAATGAAATCATACTTTTATCATTATGAAAAGGATTCCTATTCAACCTTGGCCATGGTGTGTTGACAAATCAACATAAAGCTTAAAGGCCATTTCCGCACTAGCCTGTTATAGCACGATGATTCCACTGTCAACATCCTCTGTAATCCTGAGGTTTGCAGTTTTGGGAGAGGCCAACTGGCCCCTCCCAAAACTGCAAACCCCAGGATTACAGAGGATGTTGAAAGTGGAATCATCGTGCTATAACAAGCTAGTGTGGAAAGCCACAAAGTGTAGACAAAGGTTAGCATACAGATCAATCAGAGCAGCAACTGCTAGAAGCACTAACTGCAGCAATTCCAATTATAAATGTAATAGGTTCTCCCCACTTCTGATGACATACACACGCACTGTCCCTGCCCCATTACTATGGGACTATTTCCTCTTATATGTAAGTCCTTGAATTCCTGAATCTTCTGAAAAGGTCTCACTCCATGCACTGTCACAACGTGATGACTCCTGTCACTAGTGCTGTGCAACTAGATGTTACCAGGATAAGACAGAAGATAGTGGCAGCAGATGTGTTGGGAGGCTCTCCTAATGTGTTGGGAGGTTCTGAGAAATGTAAATACTAATGTAGTTTAATGCTCTTCATGCTGAATCAAGATTTGTGGCTTGGGAAGGCTTGATCCAGATCAGAAAATGTTGTTTGGGAATAGTCTAATTATCCCTGATAAGGCTGACATGGTCCTTTCAGCAAACAGTGGAAATGCTTATGTCTTTAAACCTAGAAGACAAATCAGATTGTAAATTATTTGGAGGAAGTGAGTGTGACTGAATTCCCACAGTACCCATTCCTGCAAGCATATTATACTGTGCTTCACATTAGGCCAGAATATATGTTGCCTTGTTTTATAGTACATGAGAATATTTTCCCCAGTAACTTTGGCAAACAAGTGATCTGGCTGTATTTAACACTGAGAGAGCTTACATTTTTATATTTCTTAGTGGGTCATACAAATCCTCATAAATGCAAAATTCACTCTAGCCTAGAAAAACTATGAAATGGCACCATGTAAAAAATGTTATCAGTTGGCTTCACAAATAATTGTAGATGACTACAGTTTATAATCTACTGTTATGTTCTACATGAACAAATTTGCACGTTAGCAGTTGTTATGCATATGTGTAGGTAGAAAACATGTCACAGTGTGCTTTTTAAATATATACAAGCAGAGAATAAATTCACCTAAGATGCATCTGAACTGATTGAAAAGTCCCAGATTTTGTTTTTGTTCTTTCTGATTTTTATACTGGGTTAAAATAAACCAAACTTGAGAGGTTGAAATGGAAAGTCTCTAACTCTACAGGGAGCCAATAGAAAATATGCTGGGATAAATAAACCATGTATGGATCTCCAAAAATAAAATTGGACAGAACAGAAACAAAATCTGGGAATTTCTGGTCTTTTCAATCAATCTAGATGAATTAACAGCATAGTGAAGCATCAATTGCAGGCAGTCTGGTAGTTTTTACTGAAAAGGGATAATACCTGTGATTTTTAATACAACAAATCCTTATATTGTTCATCTCTCTTTCCTACCTCTACTACTAGGAAAGAGAAATGAAGGATAAAATTATTTAAATACCCGATGGCAATTAATTGTTTAGTCATGTGATTATAGACCTGTGATGTAATAGTTTTCAAAGAGATAGTCATGTTTGTTTCAGTATAAAAAAATAGGGGGAATTAATCTAACAGAATTTTTAAGGAATAACTAATTTATTGTAGCATGAGTTTTCAAGGATTACTTCTCTGAACCACTGTATGACCATGTTAGCTGAGGAACTGTGGTTCCCCAAAAGTAACAGTTACAGGTTCTGATTATATGCATGCCATCTCCATCAAATAATTTGTCCTGCAAGCCCTATGGAAGTAGTTAGTTATGGCTGTCTTAAATTGTGTTGCTTTAGTTAGCCTCCAGCTGGATTGGAATCTCAGTATGGTACGGTATATGTTTTCTGTTTTGGATTCTTTGATGAGATGCATTATGAATGGATGGCTGAGTTAGCTTAGGATATCTTGTTTTGGTTTGTAATCTCATCCACATGGAAGAACAATTTACCCAGCTTACTCAGATGTGTGGAACTACAATTTCCACAAACTTTTATTGTTGGCCATGTTGGGTAGTTCTGAAGGGAGTTGTAAGCCAAGATATCTGGACAGTGCCCTGCTCTTGTTTCAATGCTTTATCTCGTATCTGTCATGAATTTGCCCATTAATCCAAGGCAAACTTTTGCTAATCCTACCTAGACAAGATGTTGCACATTCTCTAACTATCCCAATTTGCAATGATAGTCCCAATTAATCCTCTGTCATCCCATTTTTTCAGGTACTTTTAAAATGTCCCAGTTTCTCTCTCCCCCTCCCGCTTTCCCCCTTTGTTCTCAACATACTTCAGTTGCTGCGAACTGGGTTTAGAGTACAAAAGTTAACTCTGGAGAGCCAGCATATTTAACTATGTTTTGAGAATTGGACTATGACTCTGGAGATGAGGGTTCAAATCCCTGTTTGGCCATGGAAACCCACTGGTGACCTTGGGCAAGTCACAGCTTCAGTCTCAGAGAAAGATAAAGGCAAACCCCTCTAAACAAATCTTGCCAAACCCCATAATAGGTTCAACCTAAGGTTGCCATAAGTCAGAAACAACCTGAAGGCACAATACAACAACAACTCTGGAGTGGAGAGAAGAAATGACGAGGTGAAATCTTGTCCTTCCCAATAAGTACAGGCAAAAGAAAACTGCTGTGGCATCTCCTATCCTGTATGTTCTCCCTCATCTATAACTTTTGCCGTATTGATAACACTCTGATATTGCTTGGCCGCAAGTGTCCCAGTTTTTATCTGTGAAATGTTGGAGGATATGTTGTTACTTTTATTGAATTTATGCAAGTGTTGACTCATCACTCAGCAGTTGGCTTAATGGGTCTACTTTAGTGGGGAGAAGCATTTGGACTTTGGGCAATTTGAGCCTCACCTCTGTCATTCAAACCCCTCATTTTCAGCATCATCCCCCCATCTGCAGTTGGAGGGATAACAGTACTGACTTATTTTACAGGGTTGTGGCAAGACATATAGTTGGATACTTACAAACGGAACATCTTGAATAGCTGAAAGCCCCATGTGCTGCCTGAGCATGATGGGGGTTGTAATTCAGTACAGCTGGATAGTGTGATAGGGGAAGGCTGCATCATATTTATGTATTTAGATAATACTGTTGTGCTGTATATCACAGGAACTCAGGGCAGTGTACAATTAAAACAATATGAACAATTTAAAATGATTTCAACTAGATAAAAATATATTAAACAACTGAACAGTTTAAAAGAGTTCAGAAAGGTTCAAATAGTTAAACCATATATGTGTACATTTTAGAAGCAAATTGGGTGCACAAGGCTTTAATTTAAAAAAAAACATGTTTGAGTTGGTGCTGGTAAGAAACCAACATTAGCACCAAGAGAAGAGCCTCCCACAAATGGGGTACCGCAGAAAGGAAGGCTCTCTTCCATTTCCTCCCAAAATGTATTTCTCCAACTAGGAGACAATCGAGGGACCTTCCAAGTCTTGGAGGTATACATAGAGAGAGGCACTTCTTCTGGTATCTAGGGCCCTTTCTGTTCAACACACTCAACCCGGGAGATGGGAGAAGGATGACATAGGGACGATGCTGATGCGCGATGTCGTCCTGGTTCCATCCTTCTCCCATCTTCAGGCAGCGCGTTCACGCCGCAAATCGTTGACGGGTTTTCTCTGTCAATGACCAGCGATGGCCCTCCCACCACATGCCCGCACTTACCTTGCTTGCTGAGGTCGTGGAAGCACAATCGCTGCAATTCCTACCCCAGCGCAGCCTGGGACAGTACCTAGCTGCGCTGCAGCAGGAAGAAGCATGGCCATCACACTTCCTGGATCCCAGAGGCAGCCGGTGTGGAGAGGAGTGCTCCATCGCACTCCCCTCCTGGGGGAGCCACTGCGGCCATCATCACCACACGCTGCTGGGACAAAGGTAGGATGCAGAAAAGGCCTAGGTCTTAAACTATAGAAATGTTAAATACTGTCATTGTTGCTACTCTGATCTTGCATAAGCCAGGGTTATTCCAGACCAATCTAAAGACGCATGAGTTCTCATGACATAAGCTCCTTGTGTTTTTTTGCTGGGTTCTGCTGATTGTTTATGCCTCTGCATCCACTCACTCCATTCTTTTTGGGGTCTGTTTATAGCAATTTCTTGATTCTGCTCTTCAAAAAAATTTAAACTATGACCTGGTTTTCTGAGGTGGCCCTGTAGATTGGAGTGCAAACCTTCTCTTCACTGAATTTTTCAAAATGTTGTTAGTTTTATAATGCTGTAGTGCAAAAGTGCTATTTCACTGGTGCACTATAGCACTTTAATTCTAAGAAAAAAATTAAAAGAAACAAGGGAAGAGAAGCGAAAGGGTTTGCTTGTTTTTTTTGTTCCATTATGTTTTGGAATTAAAAAAAGAAACCCATGCAAGTATGGGGATAAAATGTTGCAGCTGGTGTTGGTTAAAGGCAGAAACAATTCCAGGACAACAGCAACATTGGAGGGCTCCATGCACAGTATATGTTGCTATTGGCTCCTGCATTTGTTGCTGTAGTTCAGGGCAGGGTTAATGACCAAATGACATTGATATTTTCTAGAGCATTCAATGGCAATACCCAGCATAAACAGCAACATTTTAAGCCCACTAAGAGGGTTTAAAAATGCTGAGATATAGCATAGCCAAAACCAAAAAAATCAAAGGATGCAAATGTACTTGCATTTCAGCTGGATTCTTTGTATTTCTTCTGCTCCCCACTGGGCGGAAGAGGCAGCATATGCTTCTTTATACCAGTACAGCAAGAAGGAATGCCTTCTCAGGGTTCCAAAGCCAATAGTGAGCAAATGCAAAAAGATCTGATGAATGACCAGTGTTTCCAGTGTTATGAAAACTGAATGATGATTGGTCACACACCACAGCTTCAGTACCAGTAGTGACAAGAGATCTGAAGGTTGGCCAGTGGTCTTCAATTGTTATGAGATTGTTTTATAATTGTTTTAGACAATAGCTTTGAGATCTGAATTTGTGATTGGCCACACTATACAACTTCTTGCTCCACACCTCCATTGCCTCTTATAGACTGTGTGTAAATGTTAGGCACCACCAAGTATCATCTTTGCTGTGAGAACTCTTATTTTTCCATTAGAGTGAAAGAGACATACATTTGGATTTTTAAAACAAACAAAAATGAGAACAACAGCAAAAAAAATACCACAACCTCCTGACATATTTACTCCAACTGGAAGCATCCCCAGGCGGTTGGTTTGTTTTCTTCTCCCTTGCTTTGTTTCAGTCTCTGTGTTGAATGTTTCACTGTTGTCCTTCTTGCCTCCCTTCCCAACAGATACCTCTCCATCTGAAGCAGCCAATCTCAATGTCTCCAACAGCATTGGGGCCAGTGTGCTGTGTGCCATCTGTGGAGATCGGGCAACAGGGAAACACTATGGAGCCTCCAGCTGTGATGGCTGCAAAGGGTTTTTCAGAAGAAGCGTCAGAAAGAACCACATGTATTCCTGCAGGTAAAGCAGGCAAAGGGTACCTACAAAGGTTAGGCCTTTAAAGTTGAGAGATACATGTGTTAAGATGCTGCTAGGGCTAACCAACAAAGACAATGGCCATTTCTGCACTAGTGCTATAGTGCTATTATTCCACTTTCAACATCCTATGGAATCCTGGGGTTTGTGGTTTAGGGAGGGGCCTCAAAGGATATTGAAAGTGGAATAATAGCACTATGACAGTATAATGGGGAAATGGCCAATGACTGAAAGACACAGACAGCTATTCCATCCATTCCTTCTTAGGTTACCTCCAGATGGGTTTTAAAAAAATCTCAGGAAGTATCGAGACTTTCCACTTCTTTTTGTACTTGCTCATGGGCTTATGCCAACTCTATTTCTTGAAGTATTGTTGGTTTCTTTCCCTCCTCCTCTTCCTCCATCCCTTCTCTTCTCTCACCCTTGGGGTAATCCTCCTATGGTAAAAAAAGAGGGTGACCAGCAAAATGATATGGAACAATTATAATCATAAGAGTGTGTTTTTGGAGAGGTTGTTTTTGAAACAAGGACTATATTGAGGATAAGCCCAGTGAAATGAGAAAAAGGATGAAGAAGCCGGATATATTTAGCTTGAAGAAGAAAAGAATGATGTGCAGGAGAGGGGGATGAGATGACACATAGCAGCACTTGTCAAACACCTGAAGGACTGTCACACAAAATAAGAGGAAGACAAGGGGTCCTTTCACACTACAGAATTACAGCACTACTATTCTGTTTTAACTACCATAGCTACTTTGTATAGAGTCCCAGAGTTTGTAGTTTAGTAAGTGTCTGAACTCTTTGGCTGAGAATTCTAAAAATCCCTAGACTGCAAATCCCAGGATTCCATGGGATGCTGCCATAGCAGTTAAAATGTAATTATAGCACTATAATTCTGCAGTGTGAAAGGGTCTTTGTTCTCTGCTGTCCCAGAAACAAATTTGACTCATGGACCAAGTAGGGCATTCCTTCCTTCTCCACCATTTTAGGATGAGCCATTCTTTCTGCTTGGTCCATGAACCAGCATTGTTTAGAGAACAGGACTAGAGCTAATGAGCATAAGTTTAATAGATTGTAGATTTTGGTTGAACATTAAGAGAAACTTCTTGATGTTAGGAGTAGTTCAACAGTAGAACTCTTCAACAAAAAGGTAGAGATAGAGAGTTTTTTCCCCCTCACTAAAGTTATTGCAGTACAGTCTGGCTCCGTCACTTGGTGATCTAGCTCTAGATTTCATGCATTGTGCCGAGACTGGACTAGAGGATCAACACATCTCCACCCAGTTTTGATTCTATGGTTTTATGGAAGCGATTTTCAAAAGGGCAGCTGTGTTAGTCCATTACAGCAAAAATAACAAGGTACAATGTGCTCTTACAGGTGTTTGATACCACTTCAACTGCAATGGCCGTGTTTTATAGAATGCTGGGACTTGTAGTTTAGTGAGGGACTTTGACTTTTCTGCCAAAGAGTTCTCATTTAGGAGTGAACTAGAGGTCTGTAACACAGAATAATGACCATCTCACCAAACTAAAAATCCCAGTATTTCATAAGACGAAAACATGAAGTATCAAACTGCTAGAACTGTGTAGCTAAGGCCCTTTCCGCGTGCGGTGAGGGAAACGCTCCCTGCCGCTAATCACTGGCTTTTTGGTGGGTCCAGGCGAGTCCATTGGGACGAGGAGCAGTGCGAGCTCGTCGCTCTGCACTGCTCTGGCATCCAAAATGGCGGCTTCCAGTTGGGGGAGGCTCTCCACCAACTGGAGAAGCTCGCCAGCAGAAAGCCCGCCCCCGGCAGATCTGCAGGCACTCACTAGTGCGCGCCTGCAAATCTGCCCTGGAGTGCAGGGACGGAGCAACACGGGGTCGCGCGCTCCGTACTTTTTAAAAACCTCTTAAAAGAGGTTTTTAAAAAGCACACTGCATGACCAGTTCCGGTCGCTCTGGAGTGGACTGAGGTGTGGAACTACGAAAAGTAGTCTGCCGCAGTCCACTCCATGGTGCAGAAGACCTCTGTTGGAGGTTGCTCTGCACCGTTTTAATAGGCCCGTGCGGAAAGGGCCATAGTTTCACTCAAAGAGTCTTCTGGCTGCACTGCAAAGAATAATGAATTTATTAAGGTACCCGCAAACCTTTTGCCGTCATAAATCTGTTAGTTATTGAGATGTCAGAAAACTCTTTATTGTGTATTATGTGAGTTGCTTCTCTCACAGAACATATATCCCTCTCTGCCTTTAAAATCTTTAATTTATTTTTGGACTGCCTTTTTAACCTAACTAGCTGAGAAACCCTTTTGAGAAAAGTATTTTTAGATAGGGTAAGTAGGATCCCCCTGGAAAATGGCAAAGAAAAGAAGAAATGTATGTTACAAGTTCCTACTGTAAACATTGTTCAGAGCCATTTAACCTCAGAGCAATGTCATTTGAGTCAACAAGACAGCTCTGGATTCAGGTTTCTACAATATTCCCCAACTCTTTGTATTGTTTGATGGTGGTGGTGAGGTATGAAAAAGGAAACTATTGTTTAGCAGAGTGGAAATCCTTTATACTAAAAGGCTGCCTTTTCCAACTGGGCCAGATTGGTGACTGTAGTTGATAGCGGCTGTAATGCAACATATCTAGAGGGCAGAGCTCTGGGTTAGCAGTTCTGTCTTGTACTGTTGGTCATGGGGGGGGGATCTGTCTAGCACAGTTCCATCTAATCTGATCGGCAGTAGTTCTTGAGAAGAGATTATTCCTTTCCTGGATACTGGAAAGCCCTTAACCAAAGGTGTGATAGAAGGCATCTGGGAGACTAAAAAAATAGGCACTGCCACAAAGATCCAGCCCACAGAGCTCCATTAATGTGTCCAGTCAGGACTTAGCTTAATAGATAAAAAAAATATGATAAATAGGATGATATCCGATCCTATATGTAAAGATCTCAGAGAAGCATGCAATACAGACTTGGCCAACTTAAAACAATCTAAACAATAAAAATGATTTTAAAAGTCTAAAAACATATTAACAAGATAAAAGAAGTTTAAAATTGGTTAAATGGTTAAGAATTATTTAAAGTCATGCATGCACGTGGAGCTATATAAAACTAATTAGTTCCCAAAGGCTTTACTAAAAAACCATGATTGGCATTCTATTGAGCAGTTACAAATGTGCAAACTAGACTTACACATGGGACACATGTGTAGTATTCAAGATTATGATTCTAATTATGATTGCCATGATTGCAAATGTCCCCTCCCAACCTAC